>CM053786.1:661451792-661686792 GCA_028749045.1 Cupressus sempervirens
TGTTAGTCTTCCTACTAGAGCATCCAAGCCTAATTTGTTATTTGGATCAAATCTCATTTCTTGAATAGAAAATACTCTAATTTCATAAATAGGAAGAAGATTTCTGAGCACTTTACTTACAATAGTTTCCTCCTTAATGTCTCCTCCAGATGCTTTGATTGCACTTACACTGGCCTTGATTCTTTCCACAAATTTTGCAATGTTTTCATCTTCTCTCATTCTCATTTGATCAAATTATCCTCTAAGGATTTCTACTTTTTCCCTTCTTACATTTTCATCTCCTCCATAGATATCTTTCAATTTGGTCCACATTGCACGAGTAGTTTTGCAATCTTTTACCTCATCAAATTCAACATAATTGAGAGCAGATGCAATATCAATCATCATGATATTATGATTCTTCTTTTCAACAATATCTTCAATTGATAATGTTCTTGTGGGAGTCTTGTATTTAGTATCAAGATACTTGCAACCTAAATCACTTATAGTAGCGAGATGTAACCTCATAAGTTCTTTCCATGCTACAAAATTATGTTTTTTCAGCTTGGGAATCTCTCTTTTGTAAGACGTCTTGATCTTTAGCTTAGGTCCTTGAAACCTTCTCTGCAAGCACCAAAAGCTCTGATACCAATTGTTGAAAATATAAGAGGAGTAACTGAGAGGGGAGGGGTGAATCATTTACTACTAAAATAAATCCCAAATCTCTTAGATGTCAGTACAAAAATGCAAACTAAAAAATTGAATACTGTTGAAGCTCGGCAAACACACATAAAATGTTGTAACTCGATAATGACTGAACTAGCTCGGTAAATGCTTAACATATAAACTTTTAGATGTTTTCTATGATTACCATTACTTTAATTGAGTTTCAAACATATAAAAGAAAATAACATGAACACATATGACACTAGGATTTAACGTGGAAACCCAATTTGAGAAAACCACCAGTTGCAACTAGTTACTATTTTTCACTCTTCTGAAGCAAGCCCTATTAGGAGCCAACCTTGTTAAAAATTACAAAATACACTATTAGGTGTGACCCTATTAGAGGATTTAATCACCCTATTATGTGTGGTCTTAGTAGAGGTCTTAAGAACTACCACCTTTTTATAGGATTTGCAAATAGATGTTAAGCCAACTTTGGTAAGAGATTTGAATCACTCCTACAATGGTTAGAGAGTAACAATGAGATGACCTGATTTGAATGCAACTAATTTTTTGATTATAGACTTCTATTCTAGCTTGTACTTGATCCCTTCTAATCAAATATAGCTTTGCTTCTCCACAAGGATATTCTGCTTATCCTTTAAATTTTCTTCCTCTTCCCATCACTAAATTTTCAATAACAACTTCATGCATTTCTCACTTTGAAATCATAGCTTGACCTAATACTTATATCTTCCACTTTGTCAAGTTAGCTCAAATACAACATAGAATAATTAATATTCATCACCTTAGTTGGATGGAATCAATAGATAAATCAATTAAGCTTAATATGCCAAAATAAGAAAATCATTCGATAGCCAACCAACTCGATAGACACAGACTCAAAAATGATTTCCTTTATTAACCACAAAAAGCTCAGTTAACACTACAAACTCATGAAAATCCTTCAAAAATTGAGTGAGCTTGGTTAGCACTGGTTCCATCCAAATTTCCTTCATTAACCGAGTGAGCTTGATTAACACTCACTTTCTACATCTTTTCCTTTGATGCTCGAGTGAACTTAGTAGACACTGCCTTTTGAACTAGCCAAACATAGGAACACTTGGTAGACACTGAGAACTATCTTCACTGCCTAAGTGAGCTTGGCATATACTGATTGATAATGATATGACATTTTTGTAACATCAAGACAACACATAATTAATAAATTGTATCCAACACACTTGACTATGATAGACATGTCTCTATTGTTCCATATACTGCTTGTAGCCTTCACTTCAGACTCTTCTTTTTATACTTCTTCACATACTCAATTGAATTAAACATTTGGATATGATACAATACATTACACATATATCAAAATTAACTACTTACTAGAGTTTGCTACAATACCAAATTCATCATAATTCACAAAGTTGGCCCATTTTTGTAACTCGAGTTTAGAAGACAAACTTGGTGATGTTTTGACACTCGACAAACACTATCAATGCTCAATAAACTCTAGCACTTGGTTGAAGTTAAAGCTTGGTCCATACTAATCACTTTGAGTAGCACAAACTTAGTTAGTACTATATGGCTCAATGAACATTGAGAAATTATGTAGATATTGAATCACTCAATTGACAATGTGTGACTTGGTCAACACTGCATTTACTTCATTAATACTATGAGCTTGGTAGATACTATAGAACTTGGTTAACACTACAGAGCTCGGTTAAAACTAAGATCTTCATCACTTCTACTAGATAGCTCAGTAGACTCTACTGTGCTTGGGCTATAGTGTAAATTATCTCAGATGCATAGTAGACACTATGAAGCTCGACATGAATTGCATTTCAATAGCATAGCTCAGTTGCAACTAAAACACATGGTTAACAGTGCTAGATAAATGATAAGATTGGTAGAAACTATAGAGCTTGGTAGAAATGTAATCAATTAAATAAGTGTTAAGTCACTAATAGAAAAATCTTTTATGATTCTATTAATACAACCCTAAGCCTTAACACTATTGTGAAAGAATTTAGTGTTTCTATCCCCCTCACCTAGCCAGGATTCCCTTGATTTTTTCCTCCAATTTTTTTCCTCTTTGATTAATAAGTCTTACTGCTTAACAAGGAGAAGCTTCTCTTGAAAATATGAATTATTATCAAAGCCATTGTTAAGAACATGCTCATTTAAATTAGAGATATCATGTTCAACCTTCTCAAAACCTTCAAAGATATTGTTGAAATATATTTTATCCCACTCTTTGATTTTCAATTTCATATGTTTTATCTTAGAGACAAAGATGACCATTTTTTATCCATGAAACTCTACCTCATTCCATCAGTCTTTTAGGAGGGACAAGGAATCTTTGTCTTGAAACTGCATCTTTTTAACTTTGAATGGAGCTCTTCCATTTTTGGGAATTTCCTAAATGATCAAGGATAATGGAAAATGATTCGAGCCTAATATAGGTTCAATATATGAGGAGAGGTTTTTGTGCATAGATGATAGATCTCCATAAAAAGGAATTTGTCTAGTCTCTCCATAATTAGGTCTTTATAGATTCTTCTATTACTCCAGGTGTAGGTCCCATTAGAAGGGATGAAGTCCATGAGATTGTTGGAGGAAATATATTCCTTGAAATATCTAGAGGCTTGATTGAGGGTTCTAATTCCCTCAACGTTTTCTTCTAAATAGGTAAGTGCATTAAAGTCATCGCTAGTGATAATATTATTGGGGTGTTGAGATGAGATATAAGTGGAAGAGCCTCTCCATATAGCTAATTTATCTGAGGATGAGATGGGTCAATAAAAATTGACCAAGATGAAGGATAGTCCAAATTTTATGTTCTTTTTATGGCCACTAATCCACTAGGGAGAGCTACTATCTAGAGTGAATTTTATGGTTTACAAATTCTAGATTTACCTTAGTCCTCCAAAAGTAGAAACTATAGGTCAACCCCATACTTTCCACATTCCCATGAGATTATTTAGTTGGTAAGGGAGCTAATAATAATTTTTGCTTCTTCTTTGGTGGTTGTGTGAATATTATGAATGGGGAAAGAGGGAGTCAAGGGGGAAATCATTAGAGGAAGGGGGAAGGATTGCAAGATTTGCATCGAGCAAGGAAAAAACAAAAATGAAAAAACTTGGTTTTGATTGTTGGAAGACATAGCAACCTCGCTACTGCCAAGATTGACCAAAGGGGGGATCAAGGATATTTTTGGACATCCATACTATTATCATTGGATATGATGATGGATCAAAGAGTAGGGGTAGGAGAAAGTGGGATTGGCAGGAAGGTTTAGACTGAGGTGAAGAAGGATACAACTCTCATTCTACTCCACTAGTTTAATTAGTCTGGAGTAAGGGAATTTCCTGTGAGGGGAGGGGATAAGGATTAGTTCATTGGGGGTTCCTAAGGAGGGAGAACATTAAGTTATCTCAAAAGGTCTTGAGGGGAGATAAAATCCTCGATAAAAAACAATTTATTTATATCAATGTCCCCTGTGTAAATTTTAGCTTAAATACTAAAAGTTGTATTATCATTATAAATTGTCAATTTTGAAAGGCCAAAACATGGGTTCATCAAGAGTAGAGTTTTCCTTTTCTCTTGATGGGAGGGAGAGATTACAAACCATAATAGTCAAAGCAATCTTTAATTATTTGCCACATATCTATTTTTCATAAGGAGATTGGGAGGATAACCAAATTGAATTTAGGCCTATATCTTTGTGCAATACAATCTATAAAATCATCACAAAGGCCATATATTTAAGAATGCAATACTTGGTACCAAGCCTTGTATCTCAGCCACAAAGTGGGTTTGTTCCAGGTAGGAAAACAATAAAAGGTGCATTAGAGGCTCATGAAACACTCCACTCTATAAATACCAACAAATCTTCAAATTTTGTTATCAAGTTGGATATGACAAAGGCCTATGATAGAGTTCATTGGGATTTATTGTTTAAGGTTTTGTACAAATTTGGATTTTGGAAGAACTAGTGCAAATGGGTGAGGGCTTGTATCTCGGGTGCGTGGTTCTCAATTTTGATTAATGGGGTATCAACAGGATTTTTTGCTTTCATACAAGGAGTTTGGCAGGGTGATCCTTTATCTCCAGTCCTCTCCATTCTAATGGCAGAATCCTTCAATAGACATATTTAGAAATAGCAGGCTTCAAGTAGCTAGAAAGGTGCCCAAATAACTATGACAAGAATTTCAATAACATACCTTATTTGTAGATGATACACTACTTTTTGGAACCTGCACAGTTTTGGAAGCAAGATAGATTAAACATTATCTAGACTTGTATACCTCAACCTCAAATCAAAAAGTTAATTTACAAAAATCAAAGATATATACGTTCAATACCAATCAGGTTACAACAAACAAGATTGTCAAGATCTTAAGATTCACAACAGATTTCTTGCCTTCTATCTATCTGGGTATTCCTTTTTTTGTTGGAGAAAATAGAACTAGTTATTGGATGCCCATAATTGATAGAATTAAGTCAAGAATTGTTTCTTGGAAAGAAATATGGCTTTCACTTTGAGGTAGGATCCTCCTTATTAAAATGGTGCTTTCAGCAATACCAAACTACTACTTATTAGTTCTCAAAGTACCTACTTCAATTATTCATGCCATCCATAAAATTTTGAGAGAATTCTTATGGACAGGAAATATGAAAGGGGATAAGAAAATCCCTCTCATGTCAATTGAGAATATGGAACAAGAAAAACATCTAGGTGGTGTGGGGATTCATGACTTGCAAAAATGGAACAAAGCTTTTGGAGGTAAGCTAGTATGGAAAATGTATATTAATCCACACAATTTTGGTGTCAAATTATCCAGCATAAATATCTAGATAATGATAACCCAATCAAAATCCTCACCATTCTTGATCCTCCTAAAGGGTCAGCAATATGGTAATTCATGATGTCTTCAAGAGAGTTATTAATCAATTACATCTCTTGGGAAGTCAATAGTGGCTCACAAGTCAAATTCTAGCATCACTCATGGAATGGGGAACCTTCCCTTTCCAACCTTGAAGGAATTGAGGATATTGTTTTAGTCTTAGAAAATGTATGGGGAACTCACTTAATTAATTATGTGTTAGAGTATGTATGTTCTCTACAAGAGTGATATGGAAAGATTCTCTAGCATTGCCTCTTCCACCCATGGAATGTAAGTGTCTAGAATTCATTCTACAGGATAAAGTGGTCTATTTGTCAGCATTGGAAGACATGGTGATTTGGGTGCCTAGAAAAGAGGGTAATTTCAATATCAAAGATGGATATAAACTTATTCAAAAACATGAAATTAATAATCAGCCCTCTTGTGCTTTTACCTTTTGTTGGAGTCACTTCACACTACCTAAAGCTAGATGCTTTTCATGGTTAGCTTTAAAAAATAGAGCATTAACTAGTGACCAACTCCATAAATTAAAGATTGCACAACCTTTCAACTACATTATGTGTGATCATGAAAATGAAAATGTGGACCATATTTTTTTAATTTGTGCTTTTCCCCAATAATGTTGGTCATTTATTTTGGGAGAATTGTAGTACTCTACACCTCTGCCAAACAAATTATGGGATTTTTTTAGTCATGGCCAAAATTATTCTCAAATTCACTTTTCTCTTCTTTATGGATATGTATTCCAATGTTGGTTGTTTGGGTGATTTAGTGGGAGCACAACAAAATAATTTTTCAAAAAGTAATCACTCCAATTCAAGTGGTACTCCTAAACTTTGAAAAGTCAATCTCTGAGTTGGTAAATGCCAATCATTCAAAGCTTAAATGTAATCTTCATATGACATGTTGGGACAATTTTGTTATACGAGAATGGAAGCATATTCATGTTCCAACTGGTTGGTGTCACCAATCACTTTTTTCAAAGAGTCAAGATCATCATCTAGTTCATTGGATTCCTCCTATTTAGGGGATTCTTACAATAAATTTTGATAGCTCTTTGAGAAGTAACCCAGGAATGTTAGGGCTAGGTGTGTGCATTTGAGATCCCCAGGGATCTATTTTGGCATTGAAATATTGTGCACTCCCCTAAGGTACAAACAATATGGTTGAGGCTCAAGGTTTACTAGCTAGTCTGGCCCTTGCAAGGGTAAGAGGATTTCAATGTGTTCAAATAGAAGGTGGTTCATTGGTAATAATCAATGCTTGCATCAAGAGGGAAACACATAATTGGTAACTCACATACATTCTTCAACAAGTCTGGCTTCTCCTTGATGCATATCAAGAAATATACATATCTCATACTCTCTAGGAAGGTAATACAGTAGCAGATCACCTCACTAATAAAGGTTGTGATGGTCATGAAGTGTCAACATTTTCCCTTGAAGAAGTTATTAGGAAAGATACTAAACTTCATAATTTGATTGTACAGGATGCATATGATTTAGGCATTCATATGAACAACTAAAGCATCCATTGAATGTTAGCTAATTTCTAGCATGGTCAGTGAGGGAATATGTGCATCTTGACTACTCTTGGATATTTTGTTTGGATTAGCTTAGGGACAAGGTGCCCCTCACATATAGTTCTTAGTACTTTTGTGGTTTTCAGTCAAAAAACCAAATGTAATTACTCATTTTAAATATCATGCATGTATATGAAAATGATTCTAGAGTTTCTTCCTGATTCTTCCATGGATGAGTCTTTGAATTAGTTTATTAATATAATTATGGTGTCTAGTCCACTTTGGCTTTAAATTAAAATAAAAAGAAGGCAAGGTATTCAAAATATTTTTTTCCTTCGGATAGTATTGAGTGGTTATTTTCCACGATGATAGCGGCATAAATTCTCTCAAATATCTCTCTTAAAAATTTGATCAATGACCAACTCCAAGGTTCTAAATGGTTATTTTTCAACTTTTTGGGTAGCTCAATTAAAATAAATGTGAATGTTCACAAAGAAGCCTTTGTTGGTATCCACCAATTCTATACAACTTTGCTAAAATATAACCATAAAACCAATATATTTTTGTATTTTCTACTTTATGATGAATGTAATTTATAATCAATGTAATTATATGAATTAAAATTTTAACCACGTGTTTGAAAAGAAAATAACAAAGATAGAGTGATGAGAGATTAAAGAAAATTATTGATAAGGAAATTCCTAATGAACATAAGCCAAAGTAACAACACGTCTGTGAATTAAATTATCAAAAGGATCTACAAGGAAACCAATAAAATTAGGAGTAGTGCTTCCTCAACTCCACTGATGCAATCATCTATGGGATCTTTAATGAGAATTTAAAGATGTTTCATGATTTAGCAAATCATGCAGCCACAAAAAGTGCATGCACACAAGACAAAATGTTGTGCAAGAATAATGATCATTTCTCCAATTTGTCACAATAACGAAATTTGTTACATAAGGAAAATACCAGATTTAAAAGATCATAAAATTATAAAAATGAAATAAAACCATAAGCTCCATTATCATTCATGAACATGAATTTAGAAAAAATAACACACTCTGGAAAGATTTACTACACTTAGAATGAGAGCACCAATAGTATTTATTATTGCATCAAAATACTAGCCGAGAGTACATTTTACATCCATGTATTTATAATAAATCCTCTCCTCCTTTTTTTATAGGAGTGAGAGCTCTTCTATTGCAAACATTATGCTAAAAACTAATATAATAAAGCTAATTTCATACAAACTAACTCTCTAAATGGTTTTGGGTAGGTCTCCACCCTTTTTTATATCAGTTAATGGGTGCATGAACCTTTACATGACTTAAAACAATAAAAGAAAAAGAAGATAGGAAGAGAAAAGTTGTGAGATGATCTAAGAATTACTGGGACTTCTAAAATTGTAAGATTGACCTTCTTTGGGTTTTTTTGGGAGTTGAAATGCCATCAAAATGCATTTCCAATACATGGAATGTTAAAAAATAGCAACTAGCAGTTCATTGTTAATGCACTACTTCATCTTCAAAATTATTGGCACACCTCTTGATTTGACACACCTTGTGAAAAGTCTAACTTTTGAAAAGTGCACCTTCTAAAAAGCACACCTTCTGGCATGGTCTACATTACTAGGATATTGTTAAGTGTCAAAACTCAATTTCCAACATCTATAGGTTTTCTTCCCTTTGGACCAAAATGATGTTTGGATTTTTGCTTCTAAACTTTTGGATAATAGTTGTGATCTCCTAAGCATTTGGTAAATCCAAAGACTCATATTTATTATGTACCACTTGGTGGAAATTACTGATTTCTAGCCTACTATCCATAAAATCTTAAAATTTGGAATCTAACTTTAGTAATGCTTCTTCTTCCTTAAAGATTTTTCTTTCATCATCTTTGGATGAAGATACCTTGAATAATGCTCTAAATTGTTGCATGACTATTTCTATTGAAGAAAGTTGAGTCCTTAACTCATCCCCAAAAATCTTTAGGCTAGTGGCACTATAATACTTATTCACTTACAAAAAGTGTCTCTAAGATTTATTCTTTATCTCTTGAATATCCTCATATAATCCTCCCATAACCTTATTGGTTGTTGATGCTTTTTCTATCCAATCATCTATTTTATCTAACTTTTTGGTTGTATATACTTCCATTAGCATTTGATACCTTTTCCCTTTGATAGTTTTTAATGCTTCTAAATCATTGGTCTTGGTACACACTTCATCCATTAGCCTAAAACCTTGGTTTATTATTGTAACCAATTTGTTGATGTTATTCTAAATTTTATCTAGAAGGTTCAAATTACCTTGTACTATTTGTACCTCTTTATCTTCAAAATTGTGATGCCACCTTTTGCAAGTGTTCAAAAATGAATCAGTTTCTTTTGCAACTTACCTTGTCTCTTTCCTCCCTAAAGTAGCCCCTAGAGAAATATTTGGATGATTAGGATCTATCGAACCCACTACTTCATTAAAGTATCCTCTTAGAAATTCATTCTACTACCTCAAAACCAAGATTTCTTACTCACCTTTATCTAGGTGTGAAAATACTTGCTTAAGGCTAGTGGTGATCAAAACCTTGGCAATATCAATTGAGGGTTTACCAAGCACTATCCCTTATGTATGGTAATATCTTGGAGACACCTCTTTTATATCAACGTAGTGAGGAAGAATGGAAATATGTGTCCAAAGATTTTTATTTTGGTTCTTCATGATAAAAACCAATGTTTTAGCATCATCCTTAGGTGGTTCTAGCATCCTGTCTGCATTTATCAATTATGTCATTCCCTCCTCTTCAATGAACTCCATATGTATCCTTTGTCAAGTTAAGACCTCTCTCTTTAACCATGCTAGAGTAGTTCACATAGGAGACATGTACTATGTAGATGATGTAGGTTTTGATGCTGGCCCTTTCCCTTTATCACCTCACTCTAGAGTTTTCTCTTGTCGAGGGAGGACTATGGATTGATATTTCATTTTTTCTTGGGTTGAAGACCTAGTCTCTATTTTAGGAATAGCTTGTTCTCCTTCCTAAAAAATATGTCCTTCTTTTGATACTTCATCTATATGTAATTGGACATACTCTCCTTCCTCTATGGTCTAGTTTTTAGTCTCTACTATTGGAGGAGGTAGAGCAACTGATTCTTTTTCTAATTGAGGCGGCATAGACAAAAGGTCTTCTTATGGTTGAGGAGTTATACCAAGGGGCCCTTTAGGTAAAGGAGGAAACTATTCTAAATCTTCTCCTAATGACTCATTTTGAGGGGTATCTCATGTCTTTTCCCCTACCATCTCTATACCCACTGGCACAAAGTCAAAGTCTGAAATGTTGAAGGCATTAACTCCTTCACTCTCCATCTCTTCTATCCACCTCTCTTGTTCTTCTTCCAAGGCTTCTATATGGATAGGCTCTTGTGGGATAGAAGGTGTTGTTTGGGTCAAACTCCTCCTTTCTTATTTCGTGGCCCTTTTTGAGTGTGTTATCCTAATGAGTGGGACATATTCAATATGCTCCCCCTCTTCCTCATCTTAAACCTCAGGAATGATTTCTAGAACCTTAAGTGACAAAGTTCTTTTCTTCTTTAGCTTCCTTCTCTTCTCTCATACCATTTTCATTTTGGTTTGAGCTCTCTTAGGTTTTATCAGGGTGGCCTCTGTTGGACTTGCAAGGTCTTCTTGTGTTGGAGCTTCTTCTTGTGTAGGTTGAGTTTCTTCTTGCTCAGCTTGAGCTTCTTCCTATGTGGTCGTCTCTACTTGAACTTGTTCTTGTTAGTCTCTCTCTTGAGTGGCCCTATTTCTCTTCTTTCTCTTCACTTTTTTGGTTTGGAAGTACTCCATGAAGGATTTGAGAAAATACACAAATCAAATCCATGAAGCCCTCAAATAATTGCATGTAGAAAACCTATCACAAAGAAGAAAAAGACAAGAAGAGGCAAGGTTTTTCTTTGAAAATATGTAAATTGTATTCTCAGAAATGAATAAAAGATGTAACATACTAAAAAAGATCAATTCTTATAAAAGGAGATTGAAACCCAAAGGGTAACCTAAAAAGTTACAAAGGGTAACCTAAAAGGTAAAAGCTATTTAATAATTACTAATTAATTATTAAATAAAGAATGCAAAAAACACATAAAGAAAAATCTTAAGAAGGGAGAAAAGGTAATTTTATTAATGAAATTAAATTAACCTTTTTCTCTAACACCCCCCCTTAAGATGGGCAATAATGTAGTTACAAACAATGTAGAAAGAGCAAGGAAACTACAATGCAATGTTGAAAGCAAACTTGGGTTCCGACAACAAGGCCTAATGAGGTACCCAGTCACAACCAAATCTCTATGAAATGGAGAAATAGAGAAAACCCAATGGGAAAACCTCTACACCAAAAAGAGATAGCTAAAAACCTAGTGAAAGATTGTAGAAGCCACCAACTAGAGGAATGTTCTAGAAAGTGGGAATAAAGACCGATCATGAAGATACATCAAAGAAGCATGAAGAAGTCACAAACTCTGTCAAAAGTAACTGCTAATATGAAGAACTTCCATTGGAATAGAACCTAACCAGGTAGAAAAGACTATAATCTGCATCGAATTAGGAGGCATAGAAAGGCAAACAACTAAACTTGAAGATGCAGATGGCATGAAACACCAAGGCCTGAAGAGATGATCAATTGAACATGGAAGGTTCCAACCAAAGTAGGAATGAAAAGAATAGTGTCTATATGGTAAATGATTCATCTCATTGAAATGCATCGATATCCAGCCACTACAATTTCCTAGTACATAGGATCAAATATTGAGTACATATTTCACTCCATCAAACCAAGGAAGCATGAGAAACAATAGAAGAACCCCCCTAATGTAGACAAGGGTGAGGTGATAGGAAACTAAGAAAGTGGGCCAATATCTCCTGCAAAATAGAAAGAACCAAGAACATCGAGAGTGAGGAGGAGGTACAAACACCTATAAAGGCACATGTCATTAACACATCATGGGGTTGATGTCATGGAAGGGACATTCACTTGATAAAGGAAGAGGGATACTAAAAGCCAAACAACTATCCCCCATGGTACTTTATAATGTAGTGTGAGTACAATAAGTCACAATGATGAGAAAGATCCCAAAAATACAAGGAGTGGCACTTTATCTTAGTGTGTTTACATAAACATGCTACAAACAAAATAAAAAATGATCAAAAGAGGAAAACATCTCTTACAAAAGATAGTACAATCCAAAAGAAGAGATCCCATGCCATGAAAATAATCCTCGTACCTGAAACACCCAAGATATCCACTATAGTGCAATAAAGAAAAAACATGATAAAAAGAGCATGGAGTAGAATTAGGAAAAAAAAATAGCATTTTTGGAAAGATAATTGAACCATCCTTCCAAAAATATAACATTTTCTAAAAACAAAGATGGGATGCTCAAGATATGCCCTCTAGAGTGAAAAACTAAACACTTGGCTTTGACTACCCAAATAGCCATCCCAACTACATCAAAACTAGAAAACTTCTATGCCATTGCCTCTGTCTTGGAACTAGATTTATGGTGCTTCTTTTGGATAAAAAAAGATGTTCATATGCTCAAGATATCACAAAAAAAACAACAGGGCTTCTAGAAATGCATCAAAAAAGAATTTTTTAAAAAAATGAATATATAAATTTAAAAAACTTTCCAAAAAATTCACCATTGATAGAGTGGTTTCCTAGTGGTGCTTTGGATGGCAGAGCCTACATGACAGCAGTGGTGGGAGGGAGGTGCCATCGATGGCGGTGGCTCACTAAGTAGCAACGAATGTCGAGAGCCGCTGCACTTAGCGGGACCACTGGTGGTTACTGCTAACTGCTAGCAGTCTCAGTGACTGCTGGCAATTGTTTATAAACTACATTGGCCAAAAAAAAAAATTGGGATTTTAAAAAAATTGTTTGCCTCAGATTGCTTGTAGAGGTCGTACGACCTTGTTGAGGCAAAAAAATTTTGCCTCTCAGATCAACCTTGTCTAAAATAGACAAACTTTATATGAAAACAGAGGTTTTGATGCCTTCTAAATCCATCCATGAGGTCTGTTTGGCCTCAAGCTACTCCAAAAATTAGTGACCCCCTATTTTCTTAGGAAATACCCAAAAAACTCTAGATCTGGTTCGTCAAACCCTCGTTCTCCCTTTTTCTCGAAATATCAAACAAACTACAACAGATCTGGCTTTGATACCATGAAGGATTTGAGAAAATATGAAAATCAAATCCATGAAGCCCTCAAATACCTACATGCAAAAAACCTGTCATAGAGAAGAAAAAGACAAGAAGAAGCAAGGGTTTGCCCTGAAAATATACAAATTGTATTCTCAGGAATGAAAAAAAGATGTAAGATATTACAAAAGATTTGTCCTTATAAAAGGAGATCGACCCCTGAAAGGGTAACCTAAAAATTTACAAAGGATATCGTAAAAGGTAAAACCTATTTAATAATTACTAATTAATTATTAAATAGAGAATGCAAAAAGCGCATAAAGAAAAATCTTAAGAAGGGAGAAAAGATAATTTAATTAATGAAATTAAATTAATCTTTTTCTCTAAAACTCTACCTCTCGTTCATGTTGGTGCACATCTTCGACCTCACGGGTGACTTTATAGATTATGTAGGAACTATAAATTTTGTTTTTTTACCCTTCTTTGGTCTGGTGGTGGCTTGTAGAGTCAGATCTTGGGGAACTTGATCTAAGAAAAAAGGCTTCCTAATCCACTCCCTTGTTAATTCTATAACATATCGAGCCCTATGATGAATATCATCACTCTCCTCTTAGCCAATTTATGCATTCATGATAGGTTGCTCATAAATCTTGTCGCTATTGTACAATGGATCCATTACCTTAGGGGCATCCTTGTTCCATTATTTGAGGGATACTTCTAGGTTGAACACCTTTTCTACATGCTATAGAGTCATTCTACAATAATCCCTAATCCAAACCTCATACTCTTCTACATAGTTTATTCAATTATCTTCAATCACCATATCAGGTACAAATATCTTCCCTACCAAATGTTGTACCATCCACTAGTACATTTTGACTCATTTTTTGACACGAATTGGTCAAATTTTTTACACATATTGGTTGAATTGTCAATAAATTGTTTTGTCTCTATTTTCATCATCCACAATTAAACCAGTTTTTTTGGTTGAAATTTTGACCAAATTGTTGATGATCATTGTATGTTATCGCGACAAGTCTCCTTTTCACTCACTAAAAAACTCATCTCCATGACTTATAATGATATCTCCTCCTTTTCAATAGAAGAGTTCTCTATATTCTATAGTGATATCTCCTCCATTTTTATCATTGAAAACATGATCAAAAACACTCATAGCTATGACTTATATCAAAATATGCTCCTTTTCAATAGAAGAGTTCACTATATTCTATAGTGACAAGCCTCCTTTATCGATCACCAAAAACACTCATCATCGTGACTTATAGCGATATCTGCTCCTTTTTGATAGAAGAGTTTTCTATATTCTATAGTGATATCTCCTCCTTTTTAATTACTGATTGCCATGATTATAGAGATATCTCCTCCTTTTTGATAAAAGAGTTTGTTATATTCTATAGTGATAAGCCTCCTTTATCGATCACTGAAAACACTCATTTCCATGACTTATAGCAATAGTGATATCTCCTCCTTATTGATAGAAGAGTTCACTATATTCTATAGTGATATCTCCTCCTTTTTGATAGAAGAGCTAGCTATATTCTATAGTGTTAAGCCTCCTTTATCGATCACCAAAAAATCTCATCGCCATGACTTATAGCAATATCTCCTCCTTTTTGATAGAAGAGTTTTTTATATTCTATAGTAATATATCCTCCTTTTTTATAGAAGAGTTTGCTATATTCTATAACAATATCTCCTCCTTTTTGATAGAAGAGTTCACTATATTCAATTGCAATATCTCCTCCTTTTCAATAGAAGAGTTCTCTATATTCTATAGAGATATCTCCTCCTTTTCGATCACCAAAACTACTCATAATCACAGCTTCACGAGCTTAAATGATGAGTTAAAGCTTTAATTTGTGAGGTTTCGATCAAGGTAATAGTTAACTTCAAATGGTTATCACAACATCGTAGGTGGAAAAGTAGTTATTTAAGTTGTGAAGGAGCAACAAAGAGCTAGGACAACTAAAGTTTAAGCCATCACAGCTTCACAAGAGATTAAGTTTGACTTAATGTCAAGGTAGCAAAGTGGCGAAAGCTTATAATTGCAGCTTTGTGTGGTTAAGATATGAGTTAAAATTTGGAGTTGCAAATCTGTGAAGAGACTTAAATAGTTAAAAGAAATAGCTATCACATCATCGCAAGGTGTAAAATAGTATATATTTGGCAATTGCGAAGAGGTGAAAAAGTTAGGATTTGATTCATCACAACATCACAAAAGATGAAGATGTTAAGTCCTTAACCACAGAGAAGTTATGAAAAGGTCATTCTAAAATGTTTTGCTACTATGCAAGCGAAAGTGATAGTAAAGAATGTAGAAAATTATGTTGCAACAAGAAGTTTTGTACCTTTGTAAGTGCTATGATTCAGTTAGTTCTTGAGGTAGAAATGTTGCAAAAATGGTTAATGGTGTTGTCATCACTACTTCTCTATGGTCAATAAAATGTAAAAGAAAAAAGTTGCGATGAAGTAATTAAAACTTGAATGAAGAGATTGCAGTCTCATGAGTCAACATGTTCAACAAAGAAATAAAGCTGCAAAGTGGCAATTGGTATGAATTGCAACATCACAAGGTTGGCCTAGTAGTTAGAAAAAGAGGTAATGAGTCCACAAAACATTGATGATAGCCCATTTTACATCATCAGAGCCAAAAGTAAATAAGAATGATAAACTGTTACAAACTAGAGATAGAAGGAAATAACCACTTCACAACCTTTATTTTTAAAGCATAAAATAGTTTTAAAATGGACATGTCTAAGCTAGAAAAAGAGATGTCAAGGGATATTTTTTTTGTAGTTTTTTTTCACAGTGATTAAAGGGATTTCTATATGTCATAGCGATATACTTTCCTTGGTGCTCATCACTATGTCAAGATTAGGCTTTCTCTATATAGAAATAGAAGAGTTTTCTATATTCTATAGTGATATCTCCTCCTTTTTTATCATTGAAAACACTCATCCCCATGACTTATAGTGATACAACATCTCTATCACTCATTGTAATGATTATAATTGTTTTCTATTTGTCAATGATCACCATATGTTATAGTGATGAGCCTCCTTTATCGCTCATCACTATATTATTTTTTCAGTTTCTTCACATAGCGATATATGTCATAGCGATATGCTTTCCTCATCACTCATCACTATGTCAGGATTAGGCCTTCTTCATATAGTGATAGAAGAGTTTGCTATATTCTATAGCAATATCTCCTCCTTTTTTATCACCGAAAATACTCATCCCCATGACTTATAGTGATACAACACCTCTATCACTCATTGTTATAATGATTATATTTGTTTACCATTTGTCTATGATCACTATATGTTATAGCAACAAGCCTCCTTTATTGCTCATTGTTATATTATTTTTGCAATTTCTTCACATAGCGATAAAAGGGATTGCTATATGTAATAGCGATATACTTTCATCATCGCTCATCGCTATGTCAAGATTAGGCCTTCTCCATATAGTGATAGAAGAGTTTTCTATATTTTATAACAATATAGTACCCAAAATCTATTTTGACCATACTACAACTGCTATAGTGTATCCCAACTCATGAAGCCTAATTGTGGTAACTATAGCAATAGATGAAACATTAAACAAAGAAACAACATTTCTATTGATTAAGGTTTTTAACATGCCTATGTGAAATAAATATCATTTATGGTTAAAAAATATATCAAATGATAGATTCCAATGGTCATTTGATGGTTCAAGTGAGGTGGGGCATTGAAGAAATATATAGAGAAGTCAATGTAGGCTTTGGATGAAATTGTTATGCATATAAATGTATTGGATTACACAATGAAACTATGGATGAAACTGCTACGCATTTTTGATATTATGACTCATTATGCTTAGGCAACATCATACATCATTATTTCATGTGAAATATTTGAATTTGGTAAAACAACATGCCATATACTGAACTTCAATATCTAAACCAATTTAATGCCAAAGATTTTCTATTACCTTATCTTTGTCTTTCACTTTGTTTCCTATGGTGTTGATCAATCTTAGGTGGCAACCCATACAAGCCTTTTCTTCTATGAAAGTAGTTGGTTCCTCTATAAAAAAGGCCTTGTAGTCCATTTTATCCCTTCCCAATTGTCTACATACACCCAACATCTCCATTTTTATGTCTATAATCATGTAATAACTTGGCCAAAAATGCTATAGAGCTCTTGAATAATTAGTTCAGAAAAGATAGCAAATTATTTCTTACTTCTATGAGTATTTTCAACTGGTTTCTAAAGGGATCATCCTTGAGACTTCCATGGAACACTTGAGGGAATTGAACAAAACCACATTCTTTCTTTGATTTACTTTAAAGGAAAAAATACACAAAATGTTGTATAGCTTTGCAATCACTATCTAGATTTAGTGTGAAAGGAGCATTTTTCATCAACGTTGAGACCTAAAAACTCAACACCACATTAGATCTGTAAAAATTATGTTAAGGAATAGTATATATTTTGAATACCATCAAAACCTATCATAGTTGACAGTACAATATTATATATTTCATGTTATTCTTCATTGTTGACATTACTATTAAAATTGCCAAATAGTTATTCAAATAATTTTTTAATAACAATTTATACCATAAACCTTGTAAATAAGTTCTAGAAATATAAATAACAAAAATATACTAACCATGAAATTCATGGTGATAGCCTTATAATGATGGTTGACCTTGGGGCATTTCTCTCTAGCAACATATATTAGGTGGGGTAGAGCATCAACTTTCTTGTCATGAACCATTTTGTTTTCATGAATAACCTATACATGTAAAGAATTAATAGTGTAAGATATTTATCCTCTAAAGAAGCTCTTACTACCTTGATTAAATTTTATACTACAAAATCATAATAAACAATCATTTTAATTTCATACTCTCCTTATTACCTATACTATACTTTTATGGTTTCTAACATTTGAGCTTCTATACACAAAACCATCAACACTGTGATGAGAAGTAAAATCAGGTGGAACTTGCTTTTGTTCCAATGTTATGTTTATCCTTTACTTGAAACCTCATACTCATCCTACAAAATATCATTTAATAATTTTAAGGAGGCATGATGATTTAATAACATAGGAACTATTGATTTCTATAGTTTAATCACATCATCATCACCTTCATATCTTGCCATTCTCGGATAAAATCAAGATTAGATGACTCATTTTCTTTGGAGAGATACATAAAGTTTTGGTGTCATTGATTAAGTGGAAAGGATAGCATTTACACATCTAGTTGATCAGAATAGAACAAAGAACACAATCAGCAGATCATATCTAGCAGAGATCAATTATAGAAGAGTAGATCAAGAGCTTGAGATCAGCATTAGAGAGTGTATTAGATCAGGTGTATTATCTTAATACTCTCTCACAATTGTATTAGGAATTTGGAAATCCTATTGAGTTAGGTGGGTTTAATAGCTCTATGTAAATCCTTTAACAGGGTGGCATTCTAAGTTGAATGTTCTTAAGTCCTCTAACAAGGCACACTCCTAACAGGGTGTTTAAATCCTTTAATAGGGTCACATTTAACAGTGTGTTGTAGCCTTTAACAGGGCATGCCTTTAATAGGGAAAACCATCATAAGTGGTTGAAATCAATTGCTATAGTAATTTCGTGGGTATCATCCCCACCCCAGTTTTACCTTCTTATTCCTGGATGGTTTCTGGGTCACAAAAATCTCAAGTGTTATGTGGTGATGCATGTTTGTTTCTCATGATTGTTTAATATTTTTATGCATGCATGTTAATTTCAGTTATATGTTATTAAGATTTAAAAGTAGTTAAAAAGGCTATTACTTCTGATTCACCCACCTCCCCCCCCCCCTCAGAAGCACTTTTCGCATTAAGACATTCCAACAATTGGTATCAAAGCCAAGTTCTCTTAAGAGGAAGCCTAATAGCTTGGAGGAAAAGATCTAAAGATGGAAGTCTTCAAGCTTGGGAAGATCATTGAGAACTAGGTAATAGATGTGCATCTCGCTCTACACAAGGTAGAGGAAGCTAGAGAGGAATTAAGAAAATCCTTAAAAAGAAGGAAGGAAATAGCTATAGCTGAAAATGATATTCACTAGAAGGAGATTGACACCACACAAGTATTTGACAAAGGAAATTCTAAAGAATTTGATGCAGCAATAGCAGAATTGATGGAGAAAAATAGAGTTCAAGAAAAAGAGATAAGAACTCTTAAGATAAAGCATGAATCACATGCCACGATGCTATGTAAAATCACTGAGCAAAAGAAAAGAGCAGTTGATGATAGAGTCATGATGGAAGATGATAAAAGAAATCTTGCAAACAGACTTGAAGAAAAATATACTGAATTAACAAGGATCTCAATCATGTAGATGGATACACTTGCCCAACTGATGAACCTTCATCATGAACTCAATATGAAAGATATTGAGATTTCTACTTTGAGGATGCAAAATGAATAACTACATAATGAATTAAAGAGAGAAAAATAAATAGCTGATAATCTCAACAAGTCAAGTGAAGCCATCAAGTACTTTGAACAGTTGTTGAAATCCCCAAGACCAGCCAATGATACATCAGGACTTGGATACATCAGCACTGAAGTTGGGGAATCATCAAAGAGTGCTAAGCAAAGAAGTGACAAAGGTAAGGATTCTAAAGCCACTTGTCATTACTGTAATAAAAAGGGACATACTACTAATGTTTTCAGGAGTAGAAGGATCAATCAACCAAACACACCCAAAGGCAAGGGTTACTGTCACAAGTGCAACATGCAAGGACATATGACACAAGACTACAGGTCTAAAGTCACAAGGACACAAAGATTTGATGGACACTACCACAATTGTAAGAAGTATGGACATAGAGCCTTTGAATGTAGATCAAAGCCTATGTGGACACCAAATAGAAGGGACAACTATGTACATCATTACAATTGGGACTACAATACAATGCAAAGCTATCACTATATTCAAGAGTATGGACATATACCGCAGAACTACATAAGAACACATTTCAAGGGGAACTATAAAAGATGGCTGAACCAAACTACTTGCTTCAGTTTCTTGAAAACTAGACATGTTAGCAGGAAATGTCCAACAAAGGCCAAAGCATCCAAGACTGAAGTAAATAAGGGCAAAGAAAAAGTTGAAGAGGCACACATTAGAGTAGACATAAAGAAGACATGGCAGAAAAAAGGATGGATCAAGTACATCCAATGGAGGGATCACTTCACCCAAGAGGTCAAGTGATCATACCTCACCAACTAATCACAAGATGAGCCTATGGGGCTGATACATATAAGGAAGTATCATACATCAGCCATAAATCATGATGAAGCACTGCAAAGTACAAATTTGCATGAGATAAGATGCTAAGACAAAACTTGAATGATGATGCCGAGCTGTCTTTGGTTGTTGATTAAAACTAATTTGGATGCCAAGTTAAGAAGTTTAGTGGAAGCCAAGTAAAATTGCAATGGTTGCCAAGTTACTACCAAAATTAGTACATGCCAAGTGAGAATAGCTATCGAGTGGATGTCGAGTTGAAAACCTTTTGAAGCTGAGTGATCAGTGAAGGTACAAAATGCATTAAATGCAAGGTTTTTAAGTTTCTTAAAGGTAAAAATCAATTCATTTTGAGCCATTCAAATGAAGAGCGATTACTAGCAGCACGACTGAGCAATTTTCAAGCATTCAACCAATGATTTACAGTGATTCAACATCTACCCAAGTGATCTAAGCATTTAACTAGGTATTTTCCTTCAGGTGCTGAGTTGTACAGTTTAAGAAATTTATTTTAAATCATAAAACCCTAGTTCAGTTAAAAATGGCATCTAGTTCAAAGTCGACCCAAAGAAAAGAGAGCCATGAAATTCAACTTGTCAGCAACAAGGTTAAGCAACCTGAATTCAAGCCAATCACAGAAGTTGTATATAAAAATGTTCCCGTTGGTGCCCTATCCGCCATCCCTAAAAAAGTTGTTATGGTTCAGGATGTGCAAAAGTTTTATAACTGAGGGATTGGAGCCATAGGAGACTTGGAAATCTTTAATGCCTTTGAAAAACTCTATGACAACGGTATATTGAAGGATGAGTTTTCAATCATAGAAAAGAAGGGTTTAACCAAAGCCCTAGTTTTTTCAATCGTATTCAAAACTAAGTGGATACACATAATACTTAACATAATTCATAATGGATCATTCTGTTTAGAGCAAGGACTAGTTAAAATTACTAAAAAAATGGTTCATAAGGTCACAAGTTTTCCAATCCTAGATCAGCCCAAGACTCTGAGAAGTGAAAAGAAGGAAATAATAGAGAAGAACATAGGTGCAAAATGGAATAATAGGGGAACAAAAATTGACACAGTAAAAGACCCCCTATTAGATTTTTCTGCGAGGATCATATCACAAAAAATTTATTAGTCTAGCAGATTAAATAGCATGCCTTGTATAGCCATTGATGTTGCATACAATTTGATGAAGAAGGATCATACATACGACCTTGCAGAGCTCATGTTGCAACAAATTAATGAAAATCTTGGAGCTATTAGAAAGTCCAAGGGAGCACAATGTAAATTTGGGTCAGTACTAGTTTGTATATTCTTCTATGTGTTGAAGGAATCCTCTTCATTTGAAAAAGTCAACTGGAGTCATAAAAAAACAATTGTTGATCAAATAAATGATTTCATTGCACAAATGGGAGATAGCTTTGATGATCAAATGCCTATCTATTTTGACGATTTCAAGAATGCAATGAAGAAAAGAATGAGGATACCAATTTCACTAATAGAAAAGCATGTAAATGACATATGCTTTCTTGTTGATATTGACTATACTTATATCCAAGCAGTCCTTCCAAGAGCAAGATGGCTTAGCCCATTGGGATATGAGCTTGATGTTGACCAAGCTTCAACAGCCATCACAACACTACTTGCAGAGGAAATGGAAAAAAATGCAAAGGCATTTGGAACCTATGATGTTGTCAAATCAAGGGTGGTAACAGACCTCAAGACTGCCACAACAATAAAGAAGAAGGACAAGATGATGAAGAAGATAAGGAATAAATTTGGTGTTGAAGAAACAAGTGCTGCAAGAGAAGTAGAGGAGATTAGTGATGATGAAGAGGAAGGGAATGATGAGAAAGATGAAGATGAGCCAGAACAAGGGCCACTTGAATTGTCACAAGGCCAAGGTTAAGACAAAGATGAGAGTGCCGAGGAAGAAGGAGCCAAAGGCAAAGTCATCAAAAGGAAGGCAAAAACACCTCCTGCTTCTTAGTCTACACCAAAGAAGCCAACAAGCAGAGCTACAACAAGGGCCACCACACAAAAAGCCAAAGAGGAAGCTACAAAGAAGAAGAAGATAGTCAAGAAGGCACAGGAAGAGCCAAGGAAAAGGAAAAGATATCTGGCTCAACTTAATATTAATGAGGAAGATTTGTCTAAAAAGGTAAGTCATCCTCCTAAGTCTTTAGTTGATATATTATGTGAAAAGATTAGAAATGGAGACTTAAGTGAAATGAAAAAGATTGATTTCAATAAGTTCACCAAAGAGGGAAAAAATAGAATAGAAGAATTAGTCTATGCATTAATGGGATAGTTCAAGTATACAGCTCTTGAACTTGATGGACAATTGCCAAAGGAATTGTCTAAAATTGTAGAAGACATATGGCATTTATGTTTGAAAATGGAGAAGGAGATGAGAGAATCAACCCTAGCAAGCATACTGCCTGATTTGACAAGGGAATAGATAACTAAAGTAGTCAAAAGGCATAACACTAGGTTTACACCTAAGTATAGGGCATTCTCCATTCTCCAAAACAAAATTGAAGAAGTTGTATAGAAAACTACAAGATTATGGAAGAATTTGTATAAGAAAACTGAAGATGTCCTTGAAGAGGAATACAAAGAAGAAGCCATAGCTAAACTAGAAGAGAAAAGAAAGAGGAGAGAAGAGAAGATAGAAGTAGAGAAAAAGGTTGAAGAGGAGGAAAGCAAAGATACTGATGAGCAACAAAGTGTGTAAGACACACGACTTCCACCTCCTAGCCCTCTTCACTCTACTATCACACCTGCAGAAATCATAAAGATTAAGGATGTTGTTGACACCTCAAGTCAAAAAATTGATCCACTAACTACAAAGGATCTCACTAAGATCCTTGACCAAACAACTCTTCAAGCATAGTTGTGTACAAGTCCCATATTGGTCAGTGTAGATGAACTTCAAAAGTTAGTAGATAAACTCAAAGAAGCCAAGGTGTCACCACAAGAACCAGATCAAATCATTCAAACTACTGGACTTCCATTTCTACTATCTCCATCAACACCAAGAATAGCCATGCAAGCTCATTAGGAGCCGAGTGCAAAAGCAAGAGAAGTCATAGGTACATTAGTACAGATAGCAAGTACACCCCTAGCCATAGTGATACAAGAAGAGGATAAGGAAGAAACACAAGATAAGGAGGAGTCTGCATTACAAACTTTGGTTGAATTACCAAAAATAGGAACTCCTATCAAACCTGTTCAGTAGCCGAGTACTGAAAAGATGACCTTACATGTCAGTACACCAAGCTCAAGTTCTACTAGGGTAGCCAGGACCATTCATTATGGTAATCCTGAGCTTGATGAAGAAATTAAAATACCCTATTATGATTCAAGCATTTTAACTGAAGAAAAGATGAATGAAATACAGAGTGCATTGGATAAGAGAAGGAGGCAAGAGGCATTGAGTAAAGACTACAAATACAAGTAGGCAATGAATGAGATCAAAGATATATTCAAGGATGCATTCAACCTACAACCTCTAGATTCAAGCAGGCCAATCCTTGAGTAACTATCTGATATAGTTGATCAAGTGAATACAACTGTAAAACTCATGGAATGGTAAAAAAAGAAGTTTGCAGGCAAGGTCAACCAAAAGATAGCCAATAACATAATTTTAGGATAGGTTGACCTAGCCATGAAATTGGATAAGGTAAAGGTTGTACTAGGGAACATCGTTTCCTTTTATAGAAAATTATGTTTTTCCAGGTTCACACAAGAAATAAATCCAAAAATTTTGAACCTTGAGAGAAAACTAAAGCTCTCTGACATGCAACTACCCTCAAATCTTGCACACAGTAAGAAGCATTTTGCTCAAAAGCTTTACACTCAGAGGGAATTAGCTGCATTATTAGCAGAAGATGCCACTATTAAAGAAAAGCTAATGCAAATACAAGCCTCTATCACTCCTCCTTTGGAGATATTACATAAGGAGAAAATGTATGTAGAAACAGTCCTGAAGAAGGATCCAAATATTTCTACACATGAAGGACTTTTTGATCTAGCAGCAGAGCTTGCAATCCAACACAAATTATTGGATATTGCATTGAATAATTGGGATGCAGCTCTCAAAATACTCCTTGAGGTAAATAAAACATTTTTGGCCAAGCACGGCATTACTAGCTAGGACCCTTTGACATAAGTGTCAAAAAGGGGGAGAAAATATTAAAGGAGGAGAAATGCATATAGTAAAATAAGGAGATAATAGGATCAGAAGGCAAGAACAGGTCAAAGAATAAAGTACACCAGGCACAATGGCACAAGACATTAGAATTCATGACATAATCAACTCAGGGGGAGTCATAAGGTATATTGTTGTTCACAATATCTTTTCTAAAATTTTGCAAGAAAATAATGTACATATAATGGTTGGATCACGAATGATCAGTTAAGTGTTTTTGACACTCATGTCAAAGGGGGAGATTGTTGATCAAATAAGTAAGATTGACAATTGAATGTCAACTCACTTAACCATTTTCACTGCACATGTTGAGTTACAGATAGTGCCGAGTAGACTAGATGATAGTATGTGTCGAGCAAGTCACAGTAGGTGCTGAGTAGATGAGACCAATATGTGTCGAGTAACTGAGGATCCAACAGGCACCGAGCAATGAAGAAAACTAATAGGTGCTGAGTAACATAGTAATTTTACAAGAGCCGAGTAATGCAAAAACACAGTGGATGTTGAGCAATCTAGAATAGATGATGATGAGCATCAGTATTACTTCATATGCTGAGAAATTTTGGATTAGCATAAGAGTTTGTTCCAATAAAAACCATGATGTGAAACGGTTATGCATGACTCATGACAGGACAAAAGGATAAGATCAAATCCTCACAACCACCTATACAATCCTCATGCAGCCAATGGGTAAATTTTTAGGATTTGAGCGGGAACATTTTATCCAAGGATGCATAAAAAAACACTAATATTTATAAGGGAGTCTTGACACCATTGAACAGAGAAGTGAGAAGTGCAGAAAGAAGAAGAAAAAGTAGAGCCTGTTATTAAGGTCATTGCAAAACTTTTGTTGTGAAAGATTAAGTGGAAAGGACATCATTTACACATCTAGTTGATCAGAATAGAACAAGGAACACAATTAACAGATCAGATCTAGCAGAGATTAGTTATAGAGGAGTAGATCAAGAGCCTAAGATCAGCATTAGAGAGTGCATTAGATTAGGTGTAGTATCTTAATACTCTCTCACAATTGTATTAGGAATTTGGAAATCCTATTGAGTTAGGTGGGTTTAAAAACTCTATGTAAATCCTTTAACAGGGTGGCATTCTAAGTTGAATGTTCTTAAGTCCTCTAATAAGGCACACTCCTAACAGGGTCACATTTAACAGTGTGTTGTAGCCTGTAACAAGGCAAACCATCAAAAGTGGTTGAAATCAATTGCTGCAATAATTTCGTGGGTATCATCCCCACCCCAATTTTACCTTCTTATTCCTGGAGGGTTTCTAGGTCACCAAAATCTCAAGTGTTATGTGGTGGTGCATGTTTGTTTCTCATGCTTGTTTAATGTTTTTATGCATGCATGTTAATTTTAGTTATATGTTATTAAGGATTTAAAAGTAGTTAAAAAGGCTAGTACTTTTCCCATTAAGACATTCCAACATACCAGGATAATCAACATGCTCTAAAATATTCAAAAAAAGGTGACACATCAAATTGCAATTGAAGATATTGAACTCTATTCATAATTGCATGATTAATTTTCAATAGAAAATTAATACTGTTGTCATAGAGGTTTGCACCCTTGTCCAAAGTCTTACCTAAGGACAACCTTGTGAAACATGGAAACAACTTCCAAGCTATGGGACTTGAACTATGAGGTTGAGTCTGTAGAGAAGGCCAACTTCCTCTTACTATCTAGGTGCACCTAACTATTCTTGGAGAGGAAAAGGGAGAAGGAATGCATGAAAAGAAAATCTACCTATTCTAACCTAAGGGGGTGATGCACCAAAATAGAGTGTTCAAACCAATCTCTTCCCATACATGCACTATTGAAGCATTATGACACCAAAAGATATACACATCCAGACTTGCTTTAATCTAACAATCACATGCAGATCAAGAAACTAGAATGAATGACACAAGGAAGGAGAAGATTCATTTATAAATCATTCAGAGGCCGAAATAGATACAGTCATGCAGGTTGCAGATCTCTACAAAACACCAATGAGAGGCAAATAGTTCTTGCACTTTCACATTAATGGGTAAAGGAGATAAGGCAGAATGTCATACAATTCAAAGACAAAGGGAATTTACACATGAAATTGCAGAGCAATATTAGAGAAGTCAGAGAAGAGTCGACCTTTTCAAAATTTACAAAATTTTCCTTTATAGTTCAGGCATAACTGAGATGTCCTCTAACTAAAGTTACTTTGCAACTACCTGCCATTAAGTCCTGTAGAGAATAATCATTGAGAGAAAATCTGATCTGAGTACAAATCCAGATGTAATGATATCCGATCTTGGTTGGAATAGGGCCATGAGAAGACATAAACGATGCCAATTGGGGAGGGATAGAGTGTTTTCCCACGTTCACTGAGTTCAACATTTACTCGAGGGTGGTTGGAATATCGATCATGAGGGTCAGATTCATGCAAAAAAACTCAAATTCCCCTGTTCTTGGTTCATGAATCAGCAAAGTCAGCAGGTCAATCCTAACTTTGGCACCAAGATGAGCCATGTGGGCTAGTAGTCTCTTTTCATTTCACCACCCTGCAAAGTCTCCACTTGGTTGACCAACCTTTTAACTAACTGCACCACCTTGGCGAACCTTGATTGCGATATACCTACTAGCCATTAGCCCTAACTGCACTACCTCCATGTTAATACCTTGGTCATGACTACTGGGACACGTGTCCCTTAGGTGCTTTCTCGCATTCTTAACTCCCCTACAACTCCATAAAGCGAGAAAGCCCCGATCATTGATCTTTGCGAGATCAATGATCAGGAAGATCTTCTATATTTTTCACTTGCTCATATACCAAGCCCATGACACTTGGCACCACCTCAACAACCCATACCGCACTTGACAACACCTGGCAACTCATGGAGAGATAGACCCCACAAAGACACATGGCATCGAAGTGCTTGCCTACATTTCTTAAAGTCTTTGCATCTTGATAATGCAGGGAAGCCTCGACTATGGATCTGTTTGCATCAGATGATCAGAACTCATCATGTATCTCCCTGCAAGAAGGGTGAGCCCATGATGTAGTTTGGGATAGGTGTCACTAGGGTGCTTGCCCACAATAATAAAAACCCTCGCATCTTGATAATGCGGGGAAGCCTCGGCCGTGGAGCTATGAAGGTCTGACGGTGATCAAAACTCACATCCTATGGCTCACTGAGGGAAAAGGACCCACCATGATGTCATCTAGACATGCATCATCGAAGCACCTCCCCACACTGTCAGAAGGTCTAACGAAGCTCAAGATTTAGGAAAGTGGGCACCAATAGGATTTCCAACTCAGCCAGCCACTTTCTCTACCTTCTGTGGCCCACAAGAGAAACAGATCCACCTGCCATGCATCACAAAGGGGCATTCTTGCAATGTGTAGAGGGCGTGCATTTTCAAAATGCAGGAAAATGCCCACTGTAGATCTGGCTTGATCTGACAATGCGAAAAGTTGCAGGCCAACGAAACAAAACATAAGGTTTTATCATTTTATTTTTTAATATTTCCATGGCATTTAAATAATATTAAATCTGGGAACTAGCCATTGGGCAGGCTAGATATTTGAATTCAAATCTTTGGCGGGGCAAAAATAGGTAACAAATAGCTCCACCACTATGATGCACATCATGGCCTTCATCACATGTAGGTTCTATGATAGAATTTTAAGGCTACAGTAAAATGTTATGCACATTATTATGCAGTCAATTTATGTTGGAAACTAACACCAAAAAAAGAAATTTCTCAACTATTCAATTTAATTTACTTTTCATTTGACCAATTTACCTGTGTCTCATTTGGTGCACCAAATTCTTGGGTATGGCTTTCATATTCTTTGTGTAGGTGTACAACCATGACTTTATAGCCTTTGTTCATGGCAATTTTTTAATCTTCATCTGTGGGCTCTACATTGAATTCTATGCCCTATATCTTTTGCTTAATATTAGCATTTTTCATGTATGATATGATTAAACGATTTTTTTCCCAAAATTATATTAAAAAATTTATATGAAATTCCATTGCTGCTACTTACATGTTAGATTATATATTTACAAAGATCATTAATTAGTGCATGATTACATTCTACTTAATACTATCATGACATACCTTCTTTTTCCATTTTTTGGTTCAATTCCTTTACCATGTAGCCTTTTCTCTTTTGCATCTCTTGTTATTTCATTCCACTCCATTGGTGGAATCATAGGAGGATGCTCATAATTTGGGTTATCCTTTAGACCCCTTTTATATTGGTCACTCACAATATTTATATTTTTGGATGCTCTTTTGAGAAGTAGAACACTATTAAAAATGTGTTTTCCAAAGAGGTCCTCAAAAGATGTAGTGAGCTAATTTTTTAATTCAAGACCCTATTCATTCCACCTTTAAATTTTTTTTTGTTAGATCAATAACTTTAATATAGTACAATAAATGGAAGGAAAGAAAAATATTGTAGCAATGATATGAAACTACGTACCTTTTACATATGGTGGGTCCAAATAGCTTCAATGTCATTTCAAAATGATGATAACAGAAAACATCATTTCCTGCAAAAACATCATGGGATTATCAATCCAAAATGAGTTATGTATAAGTAAACTACAATTACATTGTAAATAATAACAATTTTAAAGCACCTTTGATAATTTTAATAGAAACATAGTTTTCTTGTTTAGCAACAATGTCCCTGCAAATGAATCAGTACTAGTCACATGGGCTCTTCCAGGAAATGGTTCAACTTCACTAGTAGTGGTCTTTATTGTTCTATCAACTATAGGCATATCAATTAGTGCACAAAAATAGGTCCATGAGTATAAAATCCACACAAAAAAAAAAAATGCATGATTAGCACATAGCAAAATATAGTAAAACAAGGTTTTACTAGTTGTACTTGGCATTGTCAAAGATGTATGCAAGCTTCTTGTTGCCGATAATGTAGTCAGCAATATTAGAGTAGTGACAAAAGGAGGTATCCACACTTTATCATGAGTTAAAGAAAACATTGTTAGCAAAGACATTTGCAATGGATAAAGATCAAATGGGATACTAGCTAGAAGTATCTGAAAGGTTAAATGAATGGTTAAAGGTTTAAGGATTATTTACATGAAGTTTGTGTGCTACAACCCTCACATATTGACCACACACTCTCACAAGAGTCATAAATTCCTACAAGAAGAACACATAATATTTTAGATCATGATCCATAAGATACTATAAAATATAAACATCTATTGAACTTGTATTCTTGCCTAATATTAATTATTGCTTGCCTTTAAAGAATTGACTCTAAGTATCAATTCTTCTTTCAGTGCCTCTGTCTCCTTGGTTATGTTTTAGTCGAAGACAAGGTTAAGAATTTCATCACTATATTTATTTATAAGCTTATGAGCCATGAAGTTGGGGTCAACACTACACACAATGTCATCTACAAATGTTGCTTGAGTTTCATATCGCATTTGATCTGCTATCATTTTTGCTTTTCCCTATCAATAAGTATCAAGTTGTGACACCAAAATCAATAAAATTCCATCAAAATAACTCCAAATCCATAAAGAAAAGAGCATAATAATATGACATTTTTTCTATATAATTTTTATAATTACACTAATTAAGGTTTACCTTTGTTGAGGCAGGTGTGTGAGGTACATCCCTGCCTATATCTTGTGGTGTATCAATGTCAACCTATGAAAAATATTAGTAATTCTTAGCAATCATCAATGATATTGGACATATTGTACATAATGTTTATATCTACAAAAATATCAGACATGTACTTAATGTTTATATCTACACATATGGTTTTGAAATAAACATTTGGTCTACTTAATGTGTATATCTAAAAAGATATTGGACATGTTGTACTTAATGTGTATTTTTGAAAAAAGAGAGACAAGTGAAGAACATTAATTGATGGGAATAAAGAAGACAATCCAAAGAGGCATAAGGATTAAAAGATAAAGAAGATAATTCAAAGAAGAAAGATTGAATGTCAAAGGCCTCAAGTAGATCAAAATTCTCTTAATCTACATGATATTTCTCAAGGTGTGCTTGATGTTCCATCCAAATAAACTTCTGACATCACAAGCTCACAAAGTTGAGAACAAGGCCCATCATATTGAATATATAAGTATGATTCCTCAACCTAAGCTGGTGTGGTGCAGGGCACCTATACCTATCTCCTTCTTGAAGATTTGTATTTTCATTTTTTGTTGGTATAATAAGGATTTGATGTGTTGACACCATCCATTATGTGTTGGTTTTATCCTTTTGCGTGGATGAAGATCTTTGTGGTCATCTTCTAAACCAAAAGAGTCCTTAGTCCACTACGATATGTTTTGTTGTTTTGTGTGTTTTGGAATCTACTAATTGAAAACAAGTATTTTTTTGCCTTAGATATGTATTTTCCACCATTCCTAAGGGTTTTGAATCATTTGGATCAATTAGGAGTCAAAATGCAAAAAGTTGTCATATTTGGCAAAAATTGCTAATGCAACTTTTTGAAAAGTTGTCATGAAAAGGAATTTTAACTTCCCAATGTTCATAACCACCAAGGTTTAGTTTGTATTGGTTGGTTTAAGATGTTTAAGGTGTACAACATCTTTTCATAAGCAAATCATCAAATTGTATGGACTGTAGCAACATATTATGAAAGAAAAACTTATTTTCCTGAAGGAACTTGTTTTGTACAACATTATACAGATTGATTGAAGAAAATAAAGTTTATGTGAAGTTGTATTTGTGAATCATATTTTATTTTCATCTGGTCTTGATCGATTTGGTTTTTTGTAGAGGAAGTTACAACATTTTGTGTGAACTTCGGTCTGAAACTCTCAAATTTAGGGTTTGAAACAAAGATGTGGCCCTAACTTGCAAGCTCACCATTGGAATTCAATGCCACTTAGTGAAATACAAGTTAGGACACTATAATTCATGATTCCAAAAGGCCAAAATAGGGGAAGCTTGTTTTTTGGTTGTAATTTGATGCCCTAAGCTAAATAAGCCCATGTATTTATCCCAAAAATGAATTGTTTGAGCTTGGTAACAACATAGAGAGGTTGTGGGTCCTAATACTCTGATGTATTTGATCAAAATAAGTTTTTAGAAGGCCACAAAAATATTGGATCAATCTTTGGTACAAACCATTTCACCAAAACCCTAAGGTACTAGTGAAGGCTACCTACTAGGATCATAACATCCCACCACACTTTGTAGTCCAGACTCTAGGCTTGATGTGCACCCATATGGTGGGCCCTCCCTTGGCCATATGAGCCACAGATAAACACTGCAATGCTAGAGTTGCCACCTGCTATGAGACTCAAACCTAGGTGGAGACTCTAATACCACATGGTATGAACCATTGCACTAAAACCCCAAGGTGCTAGTGAAGGCCGCCCACCAGGATCATAACAATCTCATGCACCCAACTTTAAGCATTTCTATCAAGCCCTAGTCTAACTTGATCAATTATGCTAAAGTTTTTTTTGCAAGTGTTTTGTGTTGTAGGAGTAAGACTAATACTTAATGTTTGAGGAAGTTAAAGTGTTAAATTTTAGTAGATTAAATCCATCTAGTTAAAGTGTTACATTTTAGTAGATTAAATCCATCTCAAAAGTTCTTAATTCCGCAACCTTACCCTTGGTTTAGAGGAAAACTATTAGGAGAGACCTAGTTTGAAAGAAGGCTAAAAGCTACAAAATTGCAATTTGTGGGTCCAAACTTAATAATGCATTTTGATTGTTGATATTTAGGATAAATCCATAATTTGAACAAGTGTAGATTGCCCTAGGACTTGAATCATAACCTTTTAAGTTGACCTGTCTTCAAAGGAAGGTAGACCCTAGGAGTAAGGAGTAAACCTAGGAAAGGAAGAGTGAAAGATTAAATCAGCATTTAACAACATATCAGTGCATGTTGGATGATTTACTAAGATCACTCAAATTTGTGTTGTGTGCACTCTACATCATGTGAAAGTAGACAACCTTAGAAGATGATTCCAAATAAACAAATGGACTTGTGTTTTGAACTTTTTCCCTTTCAGAAATATCCTATAGCAAGATCATAGAGTCTCTATTCAACCCTTTTGAGTTGAACAATCATACAACTTTTGAATTTTTCTTTCCCTCATTGTTGTTAATTCTCGTTATATTTTTTATTAGATATAGAGTAAGTTTCTTCTTCAGGCACAAAACAAAACCAAATGACCAAGTGCTCAAATATGACTAGAATATAAGTTATTCTTTTGAATTAAACCTTACATGTTTATCAACTTCCACTATATTTGTATTTATTTGCATCTTCCAAAATGTGCCAGAGAAATGATTTCATAGAAATCCAATGTTATCATGCATATTTGTGTACCTATTTGTATGCTTGGAGTGAAACCACAATCTAAACATGACTTCACAATATTGAAGTGACATAACACTTAAAATGAAGCCAAAGATATCTACACACTCTACCTTTGTCATATTGGTTTACCATGATGAAGGTTTTCCTTATTGTCTTCATAATCTAGGTTCACTTTGTAATTGAACCTTATTAGCTAGGGTTTAGGAATCTCATACCCAAGCCCACTAGCCAAAAGTGAACTTTTAAAATTACTTTTGATTTTTATGACAACTTCCTATGACCTTATATGCCCATAAATTGACATTTGGTGATGATGATAAAACACAGAAAAAAACATGGTATTCCATGTATAAACTTGTAATAGTGTGGGGAGAGAAATAAATGACTAGAGCAAGTTCTCAATCATGTGAAGCACTTTAAAAACAACTGAATCCATTTAATGAGATTTCTAATGTTATAGAAAGAATGAGAATAAAACTCTACTTGTGTGAATAGACAAGAATACTAAAGAAATGTGCAATAAATGTGTGAAGGAAAAAGTCTTCAAACTCACTTCACTCACAGACCTAGCTAAAAAGTGTGCATTCACATCTTCTCTACTAGGATTAACACATTTGAATCTCACAATCATAGACCTCCAAAGTTTGCATTCACATCTTCTTTGTTGAGATCGATTAACATAGTTGGATCTCACACTCTTTGATATATGAACAATTATTCAGATCCGATGGAATATTTTGGCATCGACATGATTATGGGCAAAACATTAGAAATTCACCCCAATGAGGCCAAAATACCCCGTGATGGGTCAACTTCTTCAACCCCCTTGCAAGCACTAAAAAATCCCCCCCCCCTCCCCCAAGGAATTAGAAGCCCTTCCCTATCTCTAAGTTTAGTTCCCCGAAATGTAGACCTCAAAATTAGCTCCCACCCAAAATGCTCAAATTGTGAAATAAATCTCATGCACTTCTTTTTCTTTTTTCTTTTTTGTTTATGAAACTGACTTGTTCAAAATTTTGACCAAATTGGTCTCATAAACAAAACCAAAAAAGAGAATTGAACAAGCCAAAAAAGGCCTTGGTCAAAAATTGAACTCAAATGTAGTAGTGATCCCAATGTTGTCAAAGTATGGGTGAGGAGATTGATAATACTCCTAAGGATATTGGTCCCACTCTAAGTCAAAAGTAGCTATGTCTTTATTTTTCTTGACCTCAAAATCCCTAATGGTGATCAGTAGGACCCATGTCTCCTTATGTTGTTTCACAACCTATCGTAAGCAGAGGCCAATTGCCTTTCTATCTTTAATAGAAATCGTTTATCTAATAGATATCGACGGAGATTATTTGGGAATGAGAGGGTACTAGCTACCCAGATATATGAAAATATGCTAAACTAGATGAAGAAATCTCCTATATGTGATATTCGAGTTGCCAATTCTACTGACATTCTTTTGGCATAGTCTCCTTCTATAAATCAAATGATAGCAAAAATGAATCCATCATTGACCAACCTATCTTCAGGGCTCTTTAAGGGAAAGTTATTCTTTACAAGTTGGGGATATACTATGTATGGCTAGGCATTTGCAACCTATATGCTTCCTTTCCTAACCAACCAAGAGTAATTTGTTGGTCTCACTGCTAGAAGGTACACACCATAATAAGTCACATAGAAACATAGGTCATTCTTCACTGAAATGAGCTACTCATCCAAATTATTGTTGAGGATCATAGCCCAATCAATTGACATCTTCTCCATTCTAATGGTCTTTATAAAATGTACAATCCAAGTTTCTAGGTGACTAGTTGTAGGGAGGCCCATGGCTCTACTCAAAAGGAATATAGAGTAGCCAATGTCATCTATGATATATCCTTGAGTAATGTTGACATTTCAAAACCTCTCTAGTTCAATGGTGATCTATTAATAAGGTACTTCCCTTGTACTAGCTCTTTTGCCTCTAACTCAATCTCTATGTACCACTTGTCTTCCATGTCAAAAGTGATTTGTAAATATTGATCTACTCAAGGCAGATGGAAGACCTACTTGATGTTCTAAGGCTTGAAGTCTAAGAAAATTTCCCCTATCACACTTTTGACCACTTCCTCTTTTGGTATGTAGTTTTTTGCTAGGGTTATTATCATCTTTGATGACTAGATCTATATTGGATGAGAAGCCACATTCACTAGTCCACTTCTAGTTAATGAAGATGCCATACATGATCTTTCCTTGGGATTTTTTACACTAATAGGAAAGCATTCTATTTCATGTCTCCTAACTCAATATCTCAGATTTCTAAGTGTTTAGCTCAAAATCTAGATTTCTTTAGCACTCCTTGAGTTTTGAAGGTGATAGGTTTAGGTGCAATCTTTACAACCATAGAAGATGAAGACGATACCATTTATCTACACAAAAGAGAAATAAGTTGAGTATAATTAATGAGGAAAACCTAAGATGACCCAAAAAAAATGACCTAACCAATAGAATATTGATGAAACTCACCTAAAAAAATTGTGTCTAAAATGTGCATGTGCGCACCTTGTGCACATGGCACTCCTACGCAAGGTGCATAATGTACACTTAGTAGAGCTTTCTTAAAAACTATAATCTAAAATATGCATGCTACACACATGACACACATGTGTATGTGTGTAACATGAGAACTATGATGTGTAGGAGACCTTTAATAGTCTATGCACATAATGCACATATTTGGAAGAAGGGCACATGTGCACAATTATAGGGTGATGTTGGGGAGTTTCTTCTTCTTAGAGCCTTTTTTCTCTATGAAGGATATCTCTTAGCCTTCTTAGGGTATCTTCTCTAACCCTAACCTAGAGGATTCTCTCATGATCCCCTTCCACCAAGAAACTCACATATCATTCAAATTTCACTCCTCTAACTCCCAAAACCCCAACTATGCACCTTTTGGCTTTTCAAGCCAAAACTCCACCAGATGCTACTAGTAAGGAAAAATAAAATTTAGGCCTTATTTTTGAGGTTCCTAACTGATTTCAAGTCATTATGTACCATATTGTAAGGTTTCACACACCCACAACCCATTCTTTCTTAGTTTGTCCTTATAGCCCCATAAGCCCCTATTAGCCCTGCTAGGAAAAATGATTCTTCTATAGCTTGTAAAATATCTTTAAAAGGCCTATATATGTATAATATAAATTGTCTCATATTGAATTGTATTTAAGGATTTTCTAGGTCTCAAGTCCTTAAAGTGTCCATACAGTGCCTTCCCAAACAACCCTGGTTTTAAGGGTTTTTATTGTAATGACAATAGCTTCACTTTTGAGGAAAGTAAAACTTCACTTTTGAGGAAAGTAAAAATTCACTCTAAACTCCCTCCTCTATTTAAAGGAAACTAAACACACACTTCCATCATTTCCAACCCATTATTGGCATGCACCAATCTAGTTCTTCATTCATTTCTCTACTGCAAGCATATTTGTGCCTTGCCAAGCTTCTACTAGCCTTCCTAGGGCTTGCTTAAAAAAATAGAAAAACAACCTTCCCCAACCTCTAAAATTGATATTTACATAATATTCATAGGTTTTTACATTATTCCCAAAGACCATAGGATTTCAACTATGGGAATTCAAGTTCTAGACATTTCGGTGTGACCTTGCCAAATCCGACCAACAAGAACAATGAAACTAAGTAACTTTGAAAACCTAATAAAGTGAATGCTAATGATCAAAAAAATATTTCATAGATTATTTCATGACCAAAATAATCTATTCCATAAAAAATAGTAATCAAATCAATTGAGTTCTTCAAGCAATCCTTCAAAAATCACTTTTTTTTTTAGCAATTACTCCTTTCTTCAACTTTTTGTACAATGGCATAACCAACCCCTTCTAAGGAGTTATCTTCTATTTAAATAGCCTTCCCTAACTACCCTAACCCTTAGGAAAAATTTTAGTTTCATATTATTCCTTTTTCACCAAAGTGCAAAAATTTGTCATTGCAACTTTGCAAAAATGCAAAGTTGTCAATGAGCAACTTTGAGAATTTTTGACAATTTGGCATTTAAGCCCTCCAAACTTGTCCAGTTTGGTTTCAATTCTTAAATGATCCTAAAACATATAAGGACCTTTCCTAAACTCTTCTTGCTCCCTTTAAGGCATTTTTCTATATTTTCCCCTTTTGGAGCAATTTTTGCATCTCTAGGCTTATCAGGACTTAATTGCTAAAATCATGACTCAACACTAAATCTTACTTATCCACACCTTTTAAAAAAACCATGGGACTTCATCCTTAGTCCTTATTTGTCAAATGGTCAGCTATAACATTTACAAGCCAAAAAAAATTCTTTAGGTATTTTCCCTTCCCAAGGTTCTCCTACACCATACTCCTCTTACAAGAAGACTAAGGTACCTATGGTGAAAGGAACTCCTTCTTGATGGCATGCTTCTTGAAGTCACTCTCAAAAATCCAAGTTTCCTTAGCTTTAGGAGTATCTTTCCATTTTATCAAGTGTTCCTTATAAACATTTTTCCTTATACTCTTCTTCACCCTAGAGTCCAATATCTTCTCCACTTGTGGTTGCTTCCTTTCAAGTACCTACAAGTCTGATATGTTTTTATTTAGCTTTGTTTGATACTACATGTCATCAATAGTTGGACCCTTGTAAGGTATTAAGTCTTTAACATTAAAAATGGGAGATATGGACATGTCTTTTAGTAGGTCAATTTTATAAGCATTGGAACCATACTTCTCTAGCACCTTGCATGGCCCAATCCTCTTCATTTGAAACTTGCTTGGGATTCCCTTTTGTAGCCTAGCTTTTTTTAAATAGACCATGACCAAATATCCTACTTTGAATTATAGTTCTCTTCTCCCTTCATCCTTCTTTTCCTTCAACCTATGATTTGCATCCATCAAGGCCTTCTTAACCTGATCATGTATCTCCTTCATGGATTTCACAAAATCATTTACATATCCACTGATGGAGTCATATGTTGGTAGTTCTCTCAACTCCATCATTCCCCTTGGATGTGACCCATACACTATGTGGAAAGGACTTAATCCAGTTGTTCTATTCTTTCTATCATTGTAGGCATACTCTACCTAAGGGATGACTTGCTCCCAACTTTTCCCATATTCTTTAGCAAGATACCTTAAGAGGTTTCCTATGACCTTATTAATGACCTATGTATGCCCATCTATTTGGGGATTGCAGGTAGAACTATGAGCCAAGTTTGTACCCAATCTCTTCCATAGGGTCTTCCAAAAATGCACTATAAACTTGACATATCTATCAACCACAATACTCATTGGTAGCCCATGAATTCTGACCACCTCATTGAAGAATAGAATAGCTATATTTCTAGCATCATGTGTTTGTTTGCATGGTATGAAATGGCTCATCTTGCTAAAACTGTCAACTACAACAAACACACTATCTAACCCTAACTTTTTCCTAAGCAAGCCCGCTATGAAATCCATACTTATACAATCCCAAGGCATATTAGGAATGGGTAGTGGCTGATAAAGTCTTGCATTGGATGAGGTGCCCTTTTCTTTCTAACATATGCCACATTGTTCTACATATCTTCTCACATCTATTAGCATCTTGAGCCAATAGTAAAACCTTTCCACTAGGTCTAGGGTCTTGTTAAGGCCAAAATGCCCACTCATGCTTCTATTGTGATTTTCCTGAATGAGATTCTCCCTCATGGATCCCCTTGGAATACATAATTGTTGACCCTTAAACAACAAACCATTCTAATGTATATTTAGAAAACTAACTATGAAAATGGTTTTTAAAATTAGAACATACCTTATATGCCTCTGAGAAATTGTTAGGAATAAGGTGTCTCAACCTTGGATAATTCCTATTCTTATTATTTGTTTTGTAAAATGTATTTCTTGCAAATAATGTTGATGTGTCAGCATCTTGAATTGTGTATAAGGAGATCATAGCAAAAATGGTTATGATAGATTCCTCTAACACGTAAGAGCTATGTTAGGAAGATTCAATGACAGGTGAAGACATGTGGCAACTGATAAATTTGAGTACTATACTTAAAAAAATTTGGGGTTCCTATTTTCTCGGAGAATGGTAAAACCCTAATATGGTTACCTTTGGGAGTAGCCCTAAAAAGTGAAGTGCATGTTATAAGCATTTTTAGGGTTGCAAAGAGGTGGATGCAAAATAGTGTATTGTTGGTACTGTGAGTTGCTATTGGAGTCTTCATTTGTCACTGTTGAACTTGCATTGCAAGTGTATTGTAACCTTGTGTTGAAGATAATACATTGTGCAGGTTCTGGAGGGGTGGGGTTGTTTTACCGAAAGGTTTTTCCCCATAGGAAAATCTTTGTGTTATGTGTTTCTTTCTCTGTCTATTTTCTTTATGCTTGCTTGGCCGAAATATTGTTATTTACATGATATTGAATCTGTAAGTGTAAAAGATTTTAATAGGATTTGCACCATACTTCTCTTAAGAGATTAGTGTAGGAAGTTATTTCTGTAATTGAGTTTCCTAGACTAAGCTTCTCCTATGAATTAATAAAACTTAATGCTTGGTTTTTAGTAAAAATAACAAATTCCTTAGGCAGTAAGTAATACTTCCACTTCCTAAGGTCTTGGACTAATGCATATAGCTCCAAGTTATATGCTGAATAAATTTTTTTTTCTTCATTAAGTTTCTCATTGAAGATTTCTACAAGCCTCCCATCTTGGCTCAATACTACCCCAACTACTATGTTACTAGCATCACACTCCACCACAAATGGTTTCTCAAAACTTGGCAAGACCAATACTAGTTGGATTGCCACCTCCTTTTATATCCTTTCACAAATCTCATTTGTAGCCTTGGTCCATGTGAACTTTGTTTTCATGCCTCTATTAATTGTATCCATTATAGGTGCACAAATATCACTAAACTTCATCACAATCTTCCTATAGAATTGTGCTAGACCATGGAAACTTCTAACCTCAGTAGTAGATCTAGGAGTAGGCCAACTCAAGATTGCCTCTACCTTAGTCTTATCCATTTTCAAACTTCCATCAGAAACTACAAAGCCCAAGTACACTAGCTCCTCTTTCATGAATTCACTCTTCTGAAGGTTCACTATAAATTTCTCATCTTGAATTTTCCTCAACACCATTTTTAAGTGCTTCATGTGCTCCTCTTTTTTCTTACTAAAGATTAGGATGTCATCTAGGTACACAAGTAAAAACACTCATATATAATCCTTTAAGACTTCATTCATAACTCTCATGAAGATACTTGGTGCATTGGTAAGACCAAATGGCATTACCAACCACTCATAGAGACCCTCCATAGTTTTAAATTTATACTTCACTCATCACCCTCCATCCTTATTTGGTAATAGCTACTCTTAAGATCAATTCTAGAAAAGTATGTAGCTCCACCAAGATAGTCCATTAGATCCTCTATCCTAGGAATAGTGAATCTATATCTAATTTTAATTCTATTGATTTCCTTAGAGTCTATACACATTCTCCACTTACCTCCCTTTTTAGGGGCTAAGACAAGTGGGGCTATACCTTGACTAATGCTATTCTTACTCAACCCTTGATTAAGCAATTATTGGACTTGCCTTGCTATCTCCTTATTTTTCTCTAGAGTCATCTTGTATCAACCTTATTTGGTAATGATGCACCTGATATGAAGTCAATTCGATGACTTATGGCTCTCTTTGGGGGTAATGTTGGTAGTGCTCCATAACATATAATATACTTGAACTAATCTATCATTTCCTATATTTTTGCAGGTATAGGTGCTCGTGTTGATGGCTTCTCCTCCTTTGGCTTCACCATGATAGCATACCCTACTCCTTCACATTTCTTTTGATCTTTGAGGAACTCTTTCCCACTCATCAACATTGTGCTAGCGGTACTCTTTTCTACTTTTTCTTCCTCTAATAAGGATTGTACTCTATAGGTGACTCTATCTGTCTTGAAGGAATATTTTTTTTCATTACCATGGTGCACTACCTTTCTCTCATACTACCAAGACCTTCCTAGCAACATATTGAAAGCATCCATTGGAAATACATCACATAAGATCTTGTCTTGGTACTTGCTAATGGTGATGTCCACCCATACTTGTCCATTCACCAAGATGTTCTGCCCTATATTTAACCATGTCACTTTGTAAGGACACGCATGGGGAATCTTTGTTACCCCAAGTTTTTGTACTACCTCATTTGATGTTACATTGTCAGTAGACCATGAATCTATGATTACCTCGTACACCTTCCCAAGTATTTTACATGTAGTCCTGAAGAGTGCCTTCCTTTTCTTAGCTTCTTCCTTCACTATTTCTTTAACTAGGACTCTCCTTAACATTAGACTCTCACCCTTCTCTAATTCAAGGTCCACCTCACTTGACTTCTGACTGTCACCTTCTTGCACATACGAAATTTTCTTCTCTCCATAGGATGTTGATGCCTTCTCTATACACCTATAGGCAGTATGCCCTAACTTACCACATTGGTAACATTTCATGTTACCAAAATGTGATCCCCTTCTACTATTCCCATATCTTCCTTTTCCACCATTATTGGACCCTCTTCCTTTGTTCTAACCTCCCCTTTGACTAGTCTCACTAGTCTACTTAGTCTAGTTGGATTCTCCATACCTTTTTTGATCATTGGCCCATCCACTACAACCTCCCCTTGAGTTGCCTCTAAAATCTTTACCTCTGCCTCTACCTTTAGAATTGGTATGATTCTTCTTTCTCAACTTGTCTTCCACCTTTAGAACCATTTGGGAAAAACTATGCAAAGTAGTGAGACTAAACTTAGTTCATCTTGTATGGACCACTTAAGGCCATTTAAGTATCTTGCTACCTTGATCCTTTTTTCCTCTTGTCACTTGACGTCAAGGCTAACTTTTGGAACTCCTTAGTTTAAGAAGCCACATCAAGATCCTTTTGCTTAAGATTATACCTTTGCTTGTGAAATTGGATCTCATAGTCCTCTAGTAAATAAGTCTCCTTTATCTTTGCTACCATAGCCTTCTAGTTGGCTATTGGTTTCATTCCTTCACTCTCTCTTTCCTCTTGCACAAACTTCCACCAAGTTAGTGCACATCCTTTCAATTTATATTTTTCTACCCTTACCTTTTGAGCCTATGCTATTCCTTCACATTCAAAATGATTCTCAATTCTCTGAATCCATTCTAGGACCACTTTTGCATGCATCTTCCCATAGTACATTGGGATATTCTCATTCCTTCCAAATGATTTGAGGGCTTTGAGGAATGGTTCTTGCTCACCAAGTGGAGGATTGGGCTCAAGGATCTCATCTTCTAGGTCTACCTTCTTCTTGCCTTTATTGGTGTTGGTGTCTTCATCTCCCTTTCCTAGAGCTTCCTCTTACATTTCCTTCAATTTTTCCTTCATCTCTTCCATATCCTCATCTAGAATCCTAGTCTTCTCATCCATAATCTACCTCCTTAGCCAATTTTTTATTGGTCACCATCTTTGTAGACCCACTTGATTTAGTATAAAACAACATACCACCACAAGCCTTGATCTTATGGCTCTGATACCACTTTGATGGGGACCTTCTTCTACTTAGATCCTTTTTGCTCTACCAAGACTATCTCTTAGCCTTATTAGGGTCTCTTCTCTAAAACTAACCTAAAGGATTCTCTCGTGATCCCCTTCCACCAAGAAACTCACCAATCAATTCAAATTTTTCTCTTCTAACTCCCAGAACCTTAACTCTGCACCTTTTGGCTTATCAAGCCACACCTCCACCAGATGCTACCAATAGGGAAAAACCAAGTTTAGGAATTCCTTTTGAGGTTCCTATCTCATTTCAATTTATTATGTACCATCTTGTTAGATTTCACACACCCACAACCCATTCTTGCTCAATTTGTCCTTGTAGCCCTATGAGCTCCTATTAGCCCTCCTAGAAACAATGATTCTTCTATAACTTGTAAAATCTCTTAACAAGGCCTATATATGTCTACTATATATTTTCTCATATTGACTTGGAATTAAGGATTTTCTAGGTCTCAAGTCCTCAAAGTTGTTGTATAGTACCTTCTTAGAAAACCCTACTTTTAAGGGTTTCTAGGGAAATGACAACAACTTCACTTCTAAGGAAAGTGAAACTTCACTCTAGACTCCCTCCTCTATTTCAAGGACACTAGACACATCCTTCCATCATTTTTGAACCATTATTGGCACACACCAATATAGTTCTCCATTCATTTCTCTCCTGCAAGCATATATGTGCCTTCCCAATCGCCTACTAGCTTGCCTAGGGCTTGCTTGAAAAAACAACAAAACAACCTTCCCCAACCTCCAAAATTGATATTTACATAGTACACATAGGTTGTTACTTGATTTCCAAAGGCCATGGTGTAGAGGCACCTAGGTGGGCTATGATAGGCCTAAGGCTCCTGTGTTTATTTTGTCTTGTAGTGGTGCTAGCCACACCACTAGGATAATAATGGGACTAACCTAGTCCTAAGTTGAGGTATGTTAGGTGTAGGAAGCCTTATTAGGCCTTAGTTTCTCTTAGTTGCATGATTAGGTCAATTAGGGCATTTTTGTGATTTGGAGGGTAAAATAGAAAAATAAGTGTTTTAAGGTCCTTCTTGAATGTTTTAAAGTCCATTTAGGGCTTTTTGTGAAGTTTGGTAGCCTTTGGACCAAGTTTGAGGGAAAAACTCAAAAAGATGCAATAAGTTACTCAAAAGTTGTCAATGTTGTCATTAACAACATTGACAAATTTTTGTTGCATACAAGAAAATTTGTGGATGGGGCTTAGTAGTTGTCTAAAATAGTTAGTGTTGGACTTGGGATGAGTGTTTAAGGTCATCCTTGACCAGATGAAGGGGTTGGAAGTTTCAGTGGATTTGTGTGTACAAACTCAGCAACAAGATTACATTTATAGTTTATATTTTCTAAGTATTTTAGCATTTCTATGGATTGAGATTGGATTTTTTTTGGATGGTAGTTTTAGAGGAATGCATTATTAGGTTATATACATTATTAGTTTGTGATTTTTTAGGTTTCTAGTTGGTTGGTAAAATTGTTTTGTTTCATGCCTGCCTGTTGTTTTGAATCAAGCAATTGAGCAAAATGGGGTCATAGATCCTCTTCCCATTTTGTAAATTGCATGGGTCTTTGGTATTAGGATGATGACTCATTTTAAATATTTTACAGTAAATTAGGGGCCATAGGAGGCAATGGAGACATTTTTTGGTGATGCCCTAGGCAAGCTAGTGATGCATGGCTAACGATCACTGTATACAACAAAGGTGTTAGGAGGGATTGAACACAACAATAGATTCAATAAAAGTTTGGAATAGGGTAGAGGTATGTGTGTTAAAGCCTTAGATATTAGAGAAGGAAATGGTGGAAGTTATTTGGAGGGGAAAACTTATATCTTCTCAGACGGACCTAATTTCTTTGCACGTCCTAATTTTTAGGCACTATTGTAGGTCATACTGTATGGATGTTTTGGGGGCCTGAGACCTCAAGAATACTTTAGTAATTTGAAAAGGGTATCTGAATCCATGGTTATTTTACCCCCTTATTAAGGAATCTTTCAAGCTATTTAGTATTTTCATCAAATGGAGGGTTAATTACTTGTAGTCCTGCTACAAGCATTTTTGTGCAATTTTATGTGATTCTTGGAACTCGATTAGGGTTTCAATACAAATTGTGGTAGTAAGTCTTGAAGGAGATCCTAGTGCCTTATGAGATTCTCAGTCCTTCATTTTTAGGGATAATTATGATGTTGGGGTAGATTTTGGAGTTAGTGAAGAGATAGCAATAAGGGCCAAAGCAAGCCTAGGAAGTAGTAAAAGAGTTGTTGTTTTATCTAATTGGTGTTCACTAGTTGAATGAAGTAGGTCCTAATAGATAGGATCCTAAGGAGAAGTAGGGTAAAAAGAAACCCTAGAATAAGTTGGGGTAGGAGCTAGCCTAGTTGTTACACTAGAGTGGTATTAGAGCAAGTTGAGGACTTGGGAAGGAAGTGTATGTCTACAGCTACTAGAGAGGTAGTGGGTGAGTCAAGCATGTGACCAATATAGAGCTAGCCAAAGAAGTTGATGAGAAAAAGGAGAAGAATAGACTCCTTGAAGAACCCTTAGAAGAGGTGAAATTAAAGTTGGATTACTTGTTGATGCAGCCAAGAAAATGGAAGAGTAGAGAAATGTTAGGGGTAAGGAAATAGAAAAGGAAGATGTTGTCCTTGAACTAGACCCATTATTGAATGAAGAGCCTTTATTGAAGGTCATAAAAGCCCTAGGAGGGAAGGCCTTGGAAGGTGTTCCACAATTTAGTGGGAAGATAAATATAGATGTAGTAATGGATTGGATAGATGGGATGGAGAACCACTTTGAATGTGAAGGAGTGACAGAGGGACAAAAGGTCAAAGTAGCCAAGTCAAGACTTGGAGGATCAACAGTGGCATGGTGGAAATATGTCCCAAGAAGCCTATAGCCAATTGGAATGCCATGGTAACCAAACTGAGGGAGAATTTCCTACCAAAGGACTATGAGATTCAACTCCACAAGAGGAGAAAAGGACTAAAGAAGAAAGACATGGATGTGGCCTCTTATATAGAGGAGTTTTAGAGGTTATGTCTTAGATACAAGAAGCAAGAAGAGGAGCCAATAAAAGTGGCTAGATACTTGGGTGGTTTAAAGTGGAATATCCAAGAGGAGCTAAGCTTGTGGACAACTATTATTGTTCAAAGATGCCACCAAATAGCCTTAAAGGTGTAAGAAAAGAATAGGAAGAGGGGGATTCTAACTTCAAGGATAGAGGCAAGGGAAAAAAATTAGAGGGGTCAAAGAGGAGGATATCAAGGTAGAGGTAATGAGTAGAGGAAACAAGGTGAGACCAAACTCATTAAGAAAACCACTAAAAGTACTCCTAGAGGAGGTTTAGTAGAGGAAGGGGTAACCAAGGAGGCTCTAATAGGTTTAGAGGATTAGGAATAAGTAACTCTTACTTTTCTAGTATGAAGTGTTATACCTATGGTCAACTAGGTCATCTAGCATATAGGTGCCCTGATAAGCCTTCTTCTTCAAACCATGACAAGAGAGTGGCATATGCTCAAGAGGATAATTCCAGTGGCAAGGAACCCAAAGTGGACCACCTAGAATTAGAGAAAGGTGAAAACCTCATGTTTAGGAGGGTACTAATCAAGAAACTAGCTCCAGATGAACCTAATCATACAAAGGCTTTGTTTAGGATTAGATGTAAGACTCTTGGGAAGGTCTACAAGGCAGTGGTGGACTCTGGCTCTACTAACAACATAATATCAAAAGAGGTAGTCAACAAGCTCAAATTGACTAAGATACCCCATACGAATCCCTATAAGGTGACTTGCCTCAACAATGGTCAAAGAATTTTAGTGAATGAACAAAGTTGGATTGAGTTCTTCATAGTAGGGTACAAGGATAAGTTGTTGTGTGAAATTTTTCCCATGGATGCTTGCCACCTAATTTTAGGTAGACCCTAGCAGTTTGATAGAGAGGTAGTGTATGATGGGAAGGAAAATTCCATATCCTTCAAGAAGGGAGCCAGAACATTTAAAATTCAATCTTTGTTGGAAGGACATGAACCACAAACTAAGGTTCCTAGTATATTTATATGTAGTGGAAAAGAGTTTTTCAATGATCTCAAATATTATGAGAACCAAAGCTATGTAGTTGTACTAAAGTCCAAAGGAGAAGACAAGGTGATTAAGGAACCATTTCCTCTAGAGGTGTAAGAATTTCTTGAAAAGTATAAATCATTATGAGTGATGGAACTCCTACCACTTTACCTCCTAGAAGAGTGATAAGCCACAAAATGGACTTTATTCCTTGTGCATCTCTACCAAACAAAGTAGCATATAAACTCACTCTTGACCAAAATTTGGAAGTGGCAAAACAAGTACAAGAACTTTTGGATCAAGGATTGATCAAGAAAAGTATAAGCTCATGTGCAGTCCCTATTGTACTAGCATCCAAGAAGGGAGGAAAATGCATAGAATTAAGGGCTATAAATAGGATCACAATTAGGTATAGATTTCCCATAGCTAGGATTGAGGATCTCATAGATTGTCTTGGAGATGCAATGTACTTCACAAAGCTAGATTTGAAAAGTGGATATCACCAAATCAAGATTAAGGAGGGAGATGAATGGAAGAAAACATTCAAGACAATAGATGGGTTGTATGAGTGGCTTGTAATGTCATTTGGCCTCTTAAATGATCCTAGCACATTAATGAGGCTCATGAATGAAGTGCTTAAGGATTTCACTGGGAGGCTTATGGTTGTGTATCTAGATGATATATTAATATTTAGAAAAACAAAGGAGGAGAACATCAAACATGTTGAGGCTACATTGTAGAGGTTTCATGAGTAGAAGTTTTCCATCAATCTCAAGAAGTGTGACTTTTTCAAACAAGAGCTTGTGTATTTGGGCTTTGTGGTGTCAAAGGGGTCCTTGAAGATGGATAAAGAGAAGGTAGCAACTATTCTCAACTAGCCACCACCTACTACATCTACTTAGGTAAGAAGTTTTCATAGTCTAGCTTAGTTTTATAGAAAGTTCATTAGGAATTTTAGTGAAATCTATGCACCTTTTTTAGATACCATTAAGGGTGGAATCAATTCTACGTTCAAATGGACTTTAGAAGTAGAGAAATTCTTTGAGATGCTAAAGAAACAAGTGGCCACCCAACCTATTTTGCAATTTCCTAGTTTTGAGAAAAATTTTGCTATAGAGTGTGATGCAAGTGGCCTAGAAGTAGGGGAGTGTTGAGTTAGGAAGGTAAGATAGTAGCCTTCTTTAGTGAAAAACTAAATGAAGCAAAAAATAAGTATTCTTTTGACCTAGAACTCTATGCCCTAGTTCAGTCTCTTAGGAAGTGGAGACATTACCTACTACCCAAGGAATTTATTGTATTTACTGACAATCAAGATCTTAGCTATATCAACACTCAAGAAAAGTTGACTAATAGGCACTTTAAATGTATGGAGTACTTACAAGCTTTCACTTTCACAATTAAGCATAAGAAAGGGTAGATGAACAAGGTGGTAGATGCATTGAGCAGGATATTATTAACTATCCAAGTGGTTTAGTTACATAGCATTGGGATAGAGAGCTTCAAAAGTCTCTATAAGGAGGATGAAGACTTTGCAGAGGCATACAAGGTATGGTATGACTTTGAGAACCATTTCTATAGCAAGTTCTTTGAATTTACCTTGCAGAATGGATTGTTATTTACGGGCAATCAATTATGTGTTCCAAGGGGATCAATAAGGGAAACATAATTCATGAAAAATATAATGGGAGCCTAAGTGATCACTTTGGTGTGATAAAAACTTTAGAATTAGTCAAAAGATTCTATTATTGGCCAAAACTAGTCAAGGATGTGACTACATATGTTGAAAAATACATGGTGTGTATGAGAGCCAAGGGTGGAATGAGTAATGTAGGTTTATATCAGCCCTTACTAGTCCCAAATAGGCCATGGGAGTGTGTGAGAGTGGACTTCATAGTAGGTCTATCCAAGAAAAAATAGGGATATGATAGTATCTATTTAGTGGTTGACAGATTCAGTAAGGTGGGACACTTCATTCCATGCAAGATTACCAATGATGCTAGTCACATTGTACACTTATTCTTTAAGGAGGTTGCAAGGATTGAAGGACTTCCCCTGAGCATTGTTTCAAATAGAGATGCAAAGTTCATGAGCCATTTTTGGAAGATGTTGTGGAGCATACTTGGTACAAACCTTTCATTTGGTTTATCCTACCATTCTCAAACTGATGGCCAAACTAAGGTGTTTAACAAAGTGTTGGGTACCTCTTGAGGTGCATAACTAAGGATTATGGGGAAACAAGGGATGTTATCATTCCCAAGCAGAATATGCTTACAATGATAGTAAGAATAGAAACATAGGTAGAAGCCCATTTGAAATTGTGTATGGGATGTATCCAAGGGGTGTATGTGAGTTGAGAGATCTTGGAGGAATGGAATATAGAAGTAGACATGCTAAATATTTTTCCCAAACCATGAAAGAAATCCAAGAGCAAGCAAAGAAAACTATCCGAGATAGCATGCAAAATTTGAAAGCCAAGGTGGATGAAAGTAGAAAGGACATTTAATTTTCTATTGGAGACTATTTCATGGTGCACTTGAACAAATCAAGATTACAGAAAGGTGTGCCAACTAAGCTGCAGATGAAAAGAGTGGGGCCTTGTAAAATCATAACAAAATATGGATCAAATGCATATAAGGTTGGTTTTACATTATATTTTGGCATCTCTCATATTTTCAATGTGTAGGACTTGGTTCAGTTCAAAGGTCCATTGCCTGAGGTGTCTCACAATAGTCAAGGAGTTAGTATTGATGTGGAACCTACAATGGTGCCTTCAATAAATAGGTTGGAAGCTGAAAAGGTGTTGGACTCAAGAGTCAAGAAGGCCACCAGACACAAGGTGTACATGGAACACCTCATCAAGTGGAGACACAAGATAAATTCAAAGGAAACTTGGTTTGCTAATTCATACTTCAACAAATAAGGCATCCCCTAAGACCTATTGTCCATAGGAGTGACATAGTTTTCTTTTGTGGGGGAGTATGGTGTAAGGATACCTAGGTGGGCTATGATAGGCCTAGGGATCCTATGTTTATTTGTGTCTTTTTGTGGTGCTAGCCACACCACTAGTATAATAATGGGACTAACCTAGTCCTAAGTTGAGGTATGTTAGGTGTAGGAAGCCTTATTAGGCCTTAGTTGCTCCCAGTTGCATGATTAGGTCAATTAGGGAATTTTTGTGATTTGGAGGGTAAAATGGGAAAATGAGTATTTTAGAATCCTTCTTAAATTTTTTTAAGTCCATTTAGGGCTTTTGGTGAAGTCTAGTAGCCTTTGGAAACAATTTGAGGTCAAAACACAAAAAGATGCAAAAGTTGCTCAAAAGTTGTTAATTTTGTCATCGACAACATTGACAACTTTTTGTTGGATACAAGAAACTTTGTGTGTGGGGCTTAGTAACTATTTAAAATAGTTATTTTTGGACTTGGGATGAGTATTTAAGGCCATCCTCAACTTGATGAAGGGGCTGGAAGTTTAGTGGATTTGTGTGTACAGACTGAGCAAAAAGAATACAATCACAGTTTATGTTTTTTGAGTATTTTAGCATTTCTATGGATTGAGATTACTTTTACTATGGTTGGAAGTGTTATAGGAATTCATTATAAGGTTCTTTACAACATTGGTTTGTGATTTTTTAGGTTTCTATTTGGTTAACAAAAAAAAATTGTTTCCTACCTATATTGTTCTGAATCAAGCGATTGAGCAAAATAGGGTCATAGATCCTCTTCCTACCATGGAACTTGTAGGCCTCTATGGTCTAAGTTGAGTGTGCATGTTGTGCACTGTGTTTAGGTGCAAATGTGTGCATGGTTTGTACATACACATTTTTTACTTTTTAAGAAAAAAAAGCTTTTTTGACCCTTTGGCACTACATGGACGCAACTGACTAACACCCTAAAATGGTTTATACTTAGAGGGAGATCTTGATCCATCAAGGCACCTAACTAGGTGCCTTTAAAAGGATCTCATTCTTGAAGAAATAGGGTACCCATTTTGAGTCCAAAATGGGATGTGTATTTTGAAACCACAACAAAGACCAAGAATTTGCTAATATTTTCATGAGCACGATTGAGGCAGTAAAAATCAGAGGTGTTATACTTACCTACCCACAAAAATCAGAGTTCCACTAGGCAATCATCCTTGCTTGGTTGCAACCATGCCAAAAAGCCAAAATTTTGTAGCTATTGGATAATATTAAACCTTTTTTTATCCCAGTTGCATGTATTCACCTTTTCTTATGGGTGCAAGTTAGGTTTATTGTGTGTTTCTATAAAGGAGGGGATATCTTGAGCCATATTTTTTCTTGCAAAACTCCCTAGTGGAATGATGTTCTCCTGTGTAGCAAAGGAGGTCATTTGTGATTGGAGAGGGTTGGCCTAGATATTGTTAATTCTCTAAGGAATCTCTTGATTCATGGGAATAACTGGAGCAAAAGGATTTCTTATGTGAAGTCTAGCTTTCTCCCTCCTTTCCTTTTGTCCATAATGGGGGGACTATGGTTTCTTTGAAATCTTGTTTATTTGTAGTAGGATTTGCATGCAGAAGCTAAAATCACCTTCTTGCATTTTTTTGATAACTTGATACTATGCACCATCCAACAGAGAAGATTTTTGTTGTGGGGTAGGGGAATCTTCATCTTCATATTCCATTTATGGAGTGCATAGGGGAAGGGGAGGCAAAAGGCCTAGACACCAACGAATGCCTCTTCACAAGGCTATCACTGAGATCTGAAAAGAAATATTTTTAATTTTATTTCTAAGATATAAAAACATCTTTTAATCTCATTTATACTATTTTATTCCAAATAACTCAAATATGTTTTATGTAAGCCTACATCATAAAAACTATATCTATATACAATCAAAATATCTCATAAATAAGAAAAACAAATATGCTATAATACTTTTATAAACATAGTAGATATGTATTTAATTTTTTTTTTAAATATAAATTGTTAAAAGCTTTATCAATGTATAGAATACATATATGTAAGTAAAAAAATATAAATAATCATACAAAATAAAAGGATGAACAAGCTTTATAAAGTTCATACGCACAAATTTTAAGTAATTTTATAGATTTTGGATCTTTAAGGTCTTATATTAATAAGGGCAATAGCAAATTCAATAGCATCCTATTACCTTTTTTAATACTTCCTCTTGAGCTGTCATTTTTCATGATACTTAATGGTAGGAATCCTTACGAACTCCTCTCTTGAAAAGTTAATCTAGGATCAACTCCAAGGTTCTAGGCAATCTTGTGACCTACTAGATTCCACTCAATTGAAGATAAATCTATTTGTTCATAGGGGGGCCTTTTCTAGTTCAAAAAAATTGGATAAGATGTAGAATCTACTTGCTATTTCAAAAGAACAAAACACACAAAAAGAAATATATTTTTCTATTTTTTAATGTTCATGCAATCTAACAATGCAACTATATGAATTCTTAAATTAGCCAAGTGTTAGTAAAGCAAATAAAAATGATAGGGTAACAAGAAGTTTAAGAAAATAACATGAAAAGTAAATTCATAACGGACATAAACCATAGAAATAACGCATCTATGAGTTAAGCCTTCAAAAAGATCGATGGGTAACCAATGAAAATAGGAGCAACACTTCCTTAATTCCACTGATGCAATCATCAATGGGGTTTTAGTAACAATAAGATGTTTCACTTTTCATCAAATTGCAAGGCCATGGAAAGTGTGCTCATGCGAGACAAAAAGCTATGTAGTAATAATATGGTGATCTCTTCTCAAACTAAGTATGTCAACAGAATTTGTAGGCCCATAGAAAACACCAGAATTAAAAGATCACACAACTAGAATAATGCAATAAAACTATTGGCTCAATTACATTCCATGAACATAAATCCACAAAATATAACACACTTAGGAAATAATCACTACACTCCAAATGCAAGCACCAATACCATATATTATTGCATCAAAATAATGGTGGCCTATCATACATAGTACATTCTTGAATTTATAGGAAATCATCCCCTCAATTTGTGTTGAGAGCGAGAGATCTCTTTATGCAAATATATGCTTCTAAACTAATAAACAAATTTATTTATGTACAAACTAACTCTCTAACTGGTGCTTTTTAGGACTCCATCCATATTTTTATCATTAAATAGATGCATGAGCCTTTACATATCTTAAAACAAAGAAAACATGAGAAAATAAGAAGAAGAAATTTTTTAGATGATGTAGGAGTGTCTGGAAGTGCCAAAAATAGAATCTCCATCTTCACTAGCTATTTGTAGGAGTTAAACTATTGTCAAAATATGTTTTTGATTCATGGAAAGCTCTAAATTTAGAACTGGTAGTTATCTTTCAGCACACCTCTTACTTGCTCAAAAAAAATTAGCAAACCTCTAAAAAAGTACACCTCAGAAGTAGCGCACCTATGCACCTTGGAAGTAGGTTCAAAAAATGCAAAATTTCACCAAGTGCCAGAACTAAAATTCTAGCTTTTGGGTTTTGTTCCCCTTCATACCAAAGCTATGTCTGGGTATTTTCTCTTGAATTTATCAATAATCTCGATGACTTGAGCTACATCTGGAAAATCTAAGGCTTCATACTTTTCCTTCACCTTTTGCCTATAGTTTCCCACCTCGATGTAAATCTCTACAAAATTTCCTAATTTAACATCTAAATCTAATAATGCTTCTTCACTTCTGAATGCTTGTCTAATATCATCATCATTTGAAGCTTCTTCAAAAGTTTTTTGGAACTGCTCAACAACTACTTCCATAGACATCAATTTGTCCCTTGAATCATCTTCAAAAATATCTAAGCATGCATCACTATAATGTTTCTCTGCCTCCAAAATTTGCTCTTGGGTTTGATCCTTGAACTTATGAATCTTCAAGTGTAATGTTTCCATTACTTTATTACAATCCAAAATATTCTCTATCCAATCATCAATTTTATCTAACTCTTCTATTGTATATGCCTCCATTAACATCCAATATCTTTGGCCTTTGATTGACTATAATGCTTGCAGGACCTTACCCTAGGTATGTACTTCATCCATCAAACCAATATCCTGATTCAAAATGGCCACTAGCTTATCCAAATTATCTTGCATATGGTGTAACAACTTAAGATTTTCCTATATAATCTGCACACTTTTCTCTTTAAAACTTTCTCACCATTACTAACAAGATCTCAAAAATGGATCAAGTTGCACTATCTCCCTATCCCTTTTCTCCAGTGTTGCATTCAAAGTTTCCTCTAGATTTTTAGGATCTAAGGGATCAACAACTTCATATAGATATCCTTTTAGGATCTCATTCTATTTGTGAAGTGTTGTCAATTTTGTGTCATCTTTTTCTAAGTGCCTAAACACTTCCTTAATCCTAGTTATTACCATCAACTTGGTAGTGTCCAATATGGGTTTCCCAAGCACAACTTCCCTGATCTAATAATCTCTCAAAGTCAATTCTTCAACATCTACATGCAAAGGAGGGACAACCACATGAGCAAATAAATCTTGGTTATGATCACTCATGATGAAGGCTAATTCATGTGCATCTTTTGGTGATGACTCAGGTTTCCTAAGAACTTCAATCAATTCTCTCATATCCTCCTCCTTAGTGGAGTGTTGTTTCCTTTTTCTTCTAATCACCTCCTTCCTCAACCATCTTGAAACATGCTCCATTGAATATTTTCCTTTTGAAGATGTAGGATTTTTCTCTACTATGCTCTTCCCCTTTTCACTCCTGTCTAGAGTTTTCTCCTTTTGTGAGAGATCCACATCAAGAGTCTATGCATCCGTCAAGTCCATAGTTCTTATTTTTGTGTCTTGGGAAGTCTGTTGAGGATACTCACATATTTTTCCTTCCTCTAACACTTCATCAACATGTATTTTTTGTGGCTCATTCTCTTATTCTGCTTGGACCTATTCTTCTTCATTACTTAGAGGAAGAGGAGTAGCAGATCCTTTATCCACACAAAATGTAGCTTGAATGAGCAATGGTGGAGCTACTTTAGGTCCTTGTGACTTTGGTGGCAACTGAATCCAATCCTCTTGTTGAGGTTGATTCATTGGAGTATCCCTTATTTTATCCCCTACCAACTCAGTGTTGACTGGCATGAAATCAAAATCTAACATATGAAAGACATCAGTCCCTACACCCTCCTGCTCATTAATCTATTATTGCATCTCATCCTCAAAAGTTGTAGATTAAATAGGCTGCTCAAGAATGGATGGCAATGTAATTATGGAGCTTCTTCTCTGATCCAACTCCATAGCTCTAGCAAGATGAGTCATTTGGTTTAAAGGAAGGTTATCTTCTTCATCCTCATCATCCTCTTCTCCCTCCCCTTTTGGGATAACTTCCAAGACTGATGGGAAAGGAATAACTCTCCTAATCACTTTTTGTCTTCTCTTGATCATAGTCTTGATCTTTCTTCTCTTAGGAGTGGATGGGGAGGCTTATACCTCTTGCTATGGTGGAGACACTTCTTGCACTTTTGTTTCAGCTTTTCCTTGCCCTTGTTTAGTTAGTGGTACTTGAGGATTGTCCTGGGTCTACGTAGCTTCAACATTTTATAACCCTTGTACATTTTCTCCCCTTGGCTATGGAGGTGCTTAAGTTGGTTCCTCTTCTAGCTCAACTTGTTGGGGAGAAGTTCTCTTCCTCTTAGTTTTACCTTTATGAGCCCTATAATATCCAACTTCTCTATCAAGTTGGTGCATTGTTTCTAGTCTCACTAGGGACTAAGATGTAAAAGTAGGCACTATTACCTTAGCTCCTTGGCCTCTTGTTGGGTGATCTTTAGTGTGGAAGATTACCACTGTAGGAATTGGATCTAATTTCAATGGTCTCTTGATCCAATCCTCAGTCAATTTGATGACATGCCTAGCCCTATGATTAATATCTGAGTTTTCTTCCTTATCAATCTCAACATTCATAATAGGACGATCACTAATCTTGTCCCTATTGAAGAATGGATCAAGAACATCCTCAATATCCTATTGTGTAATCTTCAAAGGAACCTTTATCTTTAAGGCACTTCTTGCTAGATAGAGAGTCATCCTACAATAATCCTTTATACAGATATCATAGTCATCTTCTATGTTCATCCAGTGGTCCTCAATTGCATCTTCATGTTGAAATGTCTTTCTAGCCAAATATTGCACTCTTCCAATGTTATCAAAATAAGGGCAAGGAGAGTTATATTCCTCCAAGGGATACTGATCCCACTTAGGCTCAAAAGATGGAATATCCTATCTTCGAATCACACTAAATGGTCCCATAGTAATAGGCCATAACCTTGTTATTTTATGATACTTTCATACTCTGTCATAAGTAGACAAGAGTTTTTGAGCAATCTCTAATAGTATAAGTCTATCACTTGGATACCTAGGGAGCTTCTTGGGATTGATTGTCATACCTACTACCCTCAAATAGGTGAATGTTTTATACTAGATGTAGTAGGTTCCAACTTCTAAAATCTTTAGCACTGCCTCCTCTGACATCCTCTTTGCATAATCCCCTTCAATGAACTAGATAATGACAAATATAAATGCATCATTTACTATATTGTATTCCTTTTTGTGCTCTAGAAGATTTTTCTTCACCAACTGGGGATATACTATATATGGCCATGCCTTTGCATCTAGCATATTGCCCTTTTTGAAGAGTCCTGGATAATTTGTCACCCTTTTAGCTAACAAGTATACCAAATATGATGTCATGTAGAACTTATAGTTATTCTTAACCATCACCAATTGCTCATCCAAGTTCTTGCTAAGAATGGAAGCCCAATCAATTGGCATCTGTGTTGTCTTGATAGCCTCAATAAAGTGCACCATCCATTTGTTCAGGTGTCTCGATACTAGCAACCCCATGACTCTACTCAAGAGTATTATATAATACCCAATATCTTCTTTTATGTAACCTCTTGCCATGTCCACTTTGCTTGCTTTGTATCCTAAAGGAGTCTTTTAAATGAGGTATGAAGATTGGATGATTTTGGATGCTTCCTCTACATGTTCCCTATACCTTCTTTCTGCTTGGTGATAGGTTAATCTAATAAATTGATTTTTCCTTGGAACATGGAACACCTTTTCTATGTTCTTAGGTCGGAGATCTAGGATGATCTCTCAAGTTATACTCTTTATGACCCTTTCTTTAGAAACATAGTTTTCTACCAGTGCCATGATCAATTCTAAAGACTGTACTGATACTAGAGTGATGTTGTGTTGACTAGTCCAAATTGGATTAGAGTGGATATCAATGGGGACCTCTTTGTAGGCTTGTTGCATAATACTAGGAACGCGTTCCAGTCAATATGACCAAGTTTGATGTCCTAGATCTCTGAATAATCATCTTGGAAGCTTGACTTCCCTGGAACACCCTGAAACATAAACACCACTAGTTTTGGGACCATCTTTGTAGCCAAGGAGGACAATGAAGAAATTATTTAATCTACACAAAAAAAAAAATCTCTATTAGTTTGGAGTCAAAGAAAAAATTTATTAATACCAACCCTAATAATGACACGAAAAAAACTCAAAAATCCTAAATGACAAAAACATCTAAAAACTCAAATTTATCCCTGAAATGCAAAAAATGGTGCACCTGGTGCATCTTGTAGGTGCGCTAGGTTTTCCTAGTCCCTTGTCTAGCTTTTTAGAATGAGAGTGCACACCAGTGCACCTCATGGGGTGTTCTTGGTGTGCATCCTTATATATAACATTGATGCAAAAAGGGTATACATTTAGCGCACCTCATGGGCTATGCTAAATCCACACCCTTTTCATTTAAGGGGTCCTTAGTGTAAAGGTGCATAGATGCACACCTAAATAAATGTGTAGATGCCCACCTTTACTTAGGTGACTTTAAAGAGTTTTTAATTTTTTTAAGTGTTTTAACATTTTGCAAAATAAAAAGGTGCATAGGTGCACACCTTTAAGATGTTTAATGTGTTTTGTGTCATTATGTGTGGGTGGAGGAGGAGAGGTGGTGCAGTGCATTAGTGCACCTGAGGAGCTGCACTGGTGTGTTCATGGAGCTCAGAATAAGAAAATGAAGTAAGGAGGTAAGGGGGGTCCCAGATTTTATAGAACCAAGACCTAGCATAGCTCTTGGAGGCGTGCAGTTGCACTACTATGCACTTTCCAAGAGAAAGTACTTTCTTTGAATTTTTGGTGCACTAGTGCACTTGGGAGGTGCTCTAGGTGTGCCATTTTCCTTGCAAAAATGACTTATCCCCTCAGATGATGATTTCAAAATGAGACCCAGATCTAACCAAAGACACTAGGAAAAACCCTAGAAAAGACTCAAACCCTAGACTAGGGATCCGAAAAGCCAAAAAATAAAGTAGGGGGTCCCCATTTCTAGGAAAAATAGGGCATGCGTTGTGAAACCACAACACTTTCTATAAAATTATTGCTAAAGCTTTAGCTTCAAGGATCAATTTGGTTTCAAAAAATATTGTTAGTCCCAAGAAAACTAGTTTTCTTGGTGGGAGATTTATCCTTAACAATCTTATCCTTTCTTGAAGCTCTATTGAATGGGCCTAACAATCATGCCAAAATGTTATTCTTGTAGAGCTATATTTTGATAAAGCTTGTGATGTAATTCCTTGTAGCTATATTCTTAAAATGATGCAATGGTTGGAATTCGGTCCAAGTTGTACAAACATGTTGAAATGTTGTTTGCGGATCTCAATGTGTAGTTAATTGTTAATAAATAGATGCTCAAGCTCTTTCCTCTACAACACTCTATCAAGAAAGGTTTTCCCTTGTCCCCCTTTATTTATGTTCTATCTACTACAAAACTATAATCAATTAAATAATATCGAGGGTATTTCCACCCTTAATAACTTGTTGTGATAAGTTGTCCTTTTGTTAATAATAGGAGGTTGTTCCTCAAAAATTATGAAGAAGCTAAGATTAGTAATACCATGGATTTGCTAGATATTTATTATGCAATATCTAGTTCAAATCTTTCATGTCACACAACCAAAATTTCTCATGATATGGATTGACCATATTCTGCCTTGGATTCCTAAGGAATGGAAGCAAATCAAATATGGTTGAAGTTCTTGATATTTGGGCATCTCCTTTGGTTTTGGAAATTTTCTTAGAGAAACGTGGAAGTGGTTTCTTAGTAAAGTTAAGTTAAAATTATGCGCTTGGGAAAACAAATATTTAGCTTGATTTGGTAAGATCCAAGTCATGAATTGTATATTGTTGGCCCACGTCTTTATTATTCTTCTTGTTGGCTACCCTCAAAGAAGAGCTATAATGATCTTAACATGCTTGTTTGGAACTTTTTGTTTTCTAACTAGAGTGGTATTTTTAGGTTCAAGTGTACTTCATGGCTCCATTATACCCAACCAAAATATAAAGATGGATTAGGCAGTTTATATCCTAAAAATCAAGAGGTGTGTCTAGTAACTAGGTGGATTACTTGATCAAGTATGGAGATGAGCCTTGAAAATATTTGGTGGGAATTTGCATTACCCAAGCCTCAACAAATAATAAATCGGAAATTTTAAAATGGGTGGAAAATGTTTTAATGGAACCTTCCTTTCATATTAAATCTTCCTTTTATAATTGATTTGGAAGGTGTCACAACAATTTTTTAAATACTTGAGATGAAGGAATTTTTTTCTTCTATATACTTTTGCTCTAGTGACTCCTCAATTTGGTGGAACAAATTAATTCAATATTAAGATCAACCTCTTATTGTTTCTTTTGAAAGATGTTCTTATGATGAAGGTATGCTCTGATACCACTTGATGAAGGTACGCACTGATACCATTGACAAAGGGCCACACCACCCTTACCAACTCATAACCAAGAATGCAACAATATGAAGATAAAGAGAGAATAAATTCTTCCCAAGAAATTTTATTAAATTTGAAAATCCTTAGCAATTACAATAACATTTCTACAAGATCTCTCAAGATCCAATCCAAACCCAAGCTAGCCCAGATCCACACTCTGGTAGAAACCTCTGAGATCTCAACTGGTGCTCACAAGCCACCAAGCAACCTCCTTTTTTCAAACCGCACCCACTAGCTCTTCTCCAACTTTATCCAAGATCCAAGTGTAAACTGCGTCACATTCGGTGCTCTATCTACAGACTCAGGAAAACTCACTCTTCACTTCCTCTTTCTCTTTCACACCTTGAAGCCTTCACACCTTCCAACTTTCACACAATCAAGCTTTTCCTTCCAAAGCTTTCACCTTTCCAAGCTTCACCTTCCACAGCTTCTACTTCCCAAGCTACTCCTTCTCGAGCTTCTCCTTCTTGAGCTTCTACTCCTCGAGCTTGATTAGAAATGCTCATATGCCTTGCTTAAATAGGCACTTACCACCCAATACATGACTTATCCACAACCTTCTAGAATTCCTCCACAACCTTCTACAACTTTCATAACCTTCTACAATATCCACAACTTTCTACAATATCCATAACTTTCTAGAATTCTACCCACGCACCTCGATAAATAGAATGACAACCATTTATTTTTTATTATGCCACCTATGCACCTCAAAAATAGAAATCCCCTTTTCCTTTATTTTCTCCTTTTTCCCTTTTTTTATTTTTTATTATTTCTCCTCTAATTTTCGTCACTTTCTCTCTCTTGCAATTTTTTAAAAAAATAAATAAATAAATTGTCTCATTTAAGATGCTCCTGCATCATCTTATTATCTATTCATAAAGGAGCTTAGCGATTTAGAGATTTGAGATACTTCAATTTTATTGAGTGAGAAATTTGGTAAACCATTAGGAATTCTATTGACTTAAATAACAAGATCAAAGGGTTTATAATTTTTGTTAAATCTCTTCTTCCTATTGATCTTACTATGAAAAATTGTACATCTTTAGAATGTAACTTTTCAAAAGATCAGTGGTAGCTATTTGCTTATCAATTTTTTGGGTTAGTTTGAAAAAATCCTACTTAAGCCTACCACCTTCTTTGTTACATGATTTTAGACTAAATAAAAATAGAAATATAAATTTAAAGGAGAAACCTAGAAAAGGTCAAGTGCTTAGATTTGGCATTCAAAAGTAAAGGCTAATGCCCAAATTTTTTCTTGGAATATTTTGCATTTCAAACTACCAATCAGTGATAGGTTGAGATGTTTGATGATTCAACCAAATAATTGTCCCCTTTTTCGATCAGGATGAAAGTTTGAAAAAAAATTAGGATTGTAAATGGTAAAATAAAAAATTGAATGTTGTTACTAATTATATTCCAACTATTTTTTGGCATGCATGTTGGTGAGAAGCTATTTTGGGCCTAAATATTGAAAATAATATAGTGGTTGCTTTTATGAGACAAGTTATTTTCTTTATATATGGAAAATTAGATTTATACATGTTTTATCTAACCATGAGGTTCACCAAGAAGAAAATCTTAGGTTTTAATCTCATATCATCTTTCAAACATTTTTTGTGTACTCACAATTGTAGGGAGGTCCTAAAATTCACATAAAGATTACCAGTCGATTGGATGGAATCAAGTTACAAATTCCACAACTTCATAGATATTATGCCTTTTGTTTGAATAGTTCTAATGAATGTTAAATTTAAAATTGTGACCTTCATGTTTCCTATTACATTGATGTTATGAGTCATTTATAGATGTATACGATGTAAGTTATAATACTTTAGCATGCTTTACTTTCTAGTCATTGTGTTTTAGCATTGTATATAGGACATATGGATTCAATCAGACCTGATGATTTGTTTTATATCAACTACTTTATCCAAGAAATTACACCGTAAGTATTCTACAGTGAGAGTTTGAATTTGTATTTTTGGATTTTAGTTATGTTGGTTTATTTTCCTATCAACTAAATAGTGCATTATTTTATTTAATAAATTATTTGACTTGATTCAATTAAAAATATGGTTGTACCATATAGATTCTTTATAAACAAGTCTACAAATATATAGATTTACACACAAATCTTGAGTGGTTCTTGTATTAAATTTGTACAACTTTTTTTTTTTTTAAATATAGCTTTTATAAATCTTTAATAAATAAATAAATAGAATGTGTGTTGAAATATATCTTGTCAATATGTACATGCCCGCATGTATTACTTAGAAATTTTGTATTATTGAATAACATAATATTATGTTCATTTATATTTAAATTTTTATATTTAAAAATAGTCAATTTAATTTTTAGGGTAATTATGTAGTGTGATAGTTAAATCATGGAATTTTTGTTCTTATCACCATAGTTCAAATCCTATTGCAATGTTCAATGTTGAGTATTAATGTTAGATATTTTTATAGATAGTAATAATTAGTCTTTTACATGTATACAAATATTATTAATCATTATATATTGTATGTAGGGGAAAATATAGGGGAAACTCCCTTTATATTAATCTAACATTAAATATTTTAGTAGTTCATGCATTGTGTACATCATCCCTGCCACATACTCATATAGTCTCTTAATTTGTGAAGAAGAGAAAAGCTCTCCACACATCTCATCTAAAAAAATAACCCTCTTAATCTTGTTAATAAATATTTTAAGACTATTGCAAATTATTTTCTTTAGATGAAAAAAATCCACATCAAAGATTACATATATCAATCCAAGGGTTGAGAATATAGGGATTGCATTGAGAATATTGGCATGGCATTAATATCTAGCCCTTTGCTTCCACCTTGTAATTTTTCTATGTTATATTTTGGTCTCCACGCATGCTTTTACCTTACTTCCATTCATTCCAAATGAGGCTAATGATTTACTTTTATAGTAAATTTATGAGATTACTACCACAGGAGCTAACTATAGTGGGCAGGGAAGCACTGATGAGCCTCTAAAATTTCATTGTTTTGAGATCCTTTTTATCTTATTTTTAGACAATTATCTTGCAAAAACATTTATGACTCTATAGTTTTAAGCAAAGGAAACTATATTTTTATGAATATGTTATCTATATGTTAAGAAATGAAGATTGAAGTATAGATAGTTTAGATATGCTATGTTTGCTTAAATCTATGGACTTCTATGGTATAATGAAGGAATGTTACATGTTGATAAATGTTTCCTCGTCCATGCTATGTTTGGGTAGATTCCTTCCTCTAGCCATAGAATTTGCAAAGAGTGATAATTTGAAAATTATACATTTTCTAACATTGATGGTGAAATGAATATATGTATGTGGAAGTTTTATGCATTCAATATTTTGTAGGTACTTGTCACATGTATTCAAAGTCGGCACTTCGGTGGTAAGTCAAAGCTGACCAAATTACTGAATCACTATAATGATAAAATTATTGTGTGATTTATGTTATGGTAGTGCACAAATATAGCTCCCTCAACCTATTATATTCTTGGAGGAGTTAATTGTGGTTAATGATATTTTAGTTACAAACTTTATGAACCTATAATTGATCCTCATTGATGGAGCAATCGTAGAAGTAGGAAGTGTGGGGTTTCATAATAGATGAAGATAATCACACCATTTTCTTTCTCAAGGATGCCATATCTATTTTGAAGACCACCTATTCCATCAAACCAAGGATGTAGGACTTGAAATGGGTTAGCACGGTATGTGCACTAAGTTCCTTTAAGAGTCTTAACACCTATGTTACAAGAAGGTAAAATGCATGAAAGGAATCTATAATACTGATACAAAATAGTAAACACACTTGGACTAACAATAGATGACTAAGGAAAGCTTTGAAAAGTGAATTCAAACTAGTTAACAACTCCAAACATCCACTATGATCATTTTTCACAAGTGTTGTAGGACTAATACAATAAATCTATCTTAAAATGGTAAATTGCAAGGAATGAATCTACTCTACCTAAATATATTCCACCTCCCAAGTGAGCCCCCTTGGTTGGCTTCAACTAACTAAGAACACAATAGGTATTCCAAAATCACTCTCTCATTAAAATCCCTCTTTGATTACATCACTGAATAACTCATGAAGAATATAAAACACACTTTTGAATCTTAAACCAATGTTGTCTATTTCTTCATTACTTCCTCATTAAGATAATCCCCCCAAATAAATTATATAGAGGATTGGATACTTATTAAAAATATAACATAAAATTTTTGAACAAAGATCACTAGAAAAGAAGGCAAAAGATCAACCATGACATAGTACATTTACTACTGAGCAAAAAAATAACAACTTGCAAGAAATATAGCAAGTCAGTCTTCATGGATTTTCTGGAACAATAACTCCTTTCCTGGCACAGTTTATCCATAGGAACTAATATGCTCTTCCTTTTCCATGATTGGTCTTCATAATCTTCTTCCTTTAATGTGATAATCACCACTCTTTGCATCAATTCTCCATTTCCTAAAAGTTAGAAACATCTGGAACACATATACACAATAACATTCCTACTCAGATTCAAATATTAGAACATAGCTTAAACTATGTATATGAAATAGTACATTCTACGTATAATATTAAGAAAAGTATGTCATACCCACTATCCATAGGTTTAATAAGTTCTAGTTGTATCCAGCATAAGTTCACAAGATATTTAAAACAAATGTTTTGGAAATGTTTTTCACAAGGCCCAAAGAGTAAGTTCAAACTATAAAAACTATATCAAATTTGAGACATTAATATGTCTCATCAGGAAGTTTTTGTAGTTTTTCTTTAAATAACACCCATTATAGCTTTGAAAGAAGTTTTTGCCAGGAGAAAGATAGAATAGATTGATTTTCATAACAGCAGTGTGTGATCTTGTTTTTAATCAAATGCAATTTCTTACTATGAATGAATAGAATACAAAGTTCAAGTTTCCCTCTTCTATCTTGATTGTCTTTTTTGTTCACTCATCCAAGGGGCCCCACTTGGTTCCTACAACCATTGACCACAAAATCATTGAATTGTTCCTACAGTATAGGTGCATAGATAGATTTACTATTTACAACATTACTTTAATCTCTAAGATAAGATGGCATTTCAGTTCCTAGCTTAAGTCTCCTTCAGCATTCCCTTTTGTTTTAGTTGTAATGACTTAAAGAGGAATTAGAGCATATACTTTGTAGCCATCCTCTCAAGCTTACACTCCCAGGTTAACAAAATAAAATGAAGTTAGTATATTATTCTTAGGAAAACACATAATTCTATCTAACCATGGAGTCACTATGAAAGGATGTCCAATCCTTTGTTACTAAGGTATTAAGCTGACCAACCAAGCACTAAGAATTTGAATTAGAACTAAGGCTTGAGAGTTAGAACCCCAAGAGTGCAGGTCAACCTGGATGACATGTACTAGTATAGGTTGAGAAGGTTGAAATATACCTTGAGATGAAAAATTCTTAGGGATATGCTTGGGATCCTAGGACTCCAAAAGATCTGTGTGTAATATGCATCGAGGACTAAGAAACTAGGACTAGAATCAAGAAATATGACCTAGAAAGAGGAGGATGCCTGGAAATTAGATCATACCTCAATAATAGATAAGGGGAAAGAGGAAAATAAGGAGGATTTGTTAGGTCCTACCTAAATTATACCTATGAGATAGAAAAAGAGAGGAGAAGTATGTATTCCAAGTGTAAGTGCACATGCAGACACACTAAAGAGGAGCTAAAAGGTCATAAATTAAAATTCTTCCAATTTAAGATGGTACATTTAGCCCCCACTTTATTTTTAGATGACACTATGTGCATATGCTATAGAAAGTTAAAAAAATATGTATAACTAAAAAATGACATAGCTAAGTCCATGTCCATGGTTCCTGCAAGAAAACATTAGTAATCATGTCCTACAAAATCAAATGTTAATGATAATCAAAATAACCTAGGACTTACTAAATAAAGTTGATGAGGTTTTTGGATATATATATATGTTAAGCATGATTACTAATGGTAATACTATGGGAGATTATCCTAGCATTGGTAATGACATGATTTAGAGTTTGTGTGTTGTATTCATGACAAAATTTGTCATTGATGTCAACATACTGGTTATTTTATGAAGACTATTAGAGTAGCAGATAGAGTTTGGCTTTGTGTAATTCAAGGAATGTAGATGAGCTTATACACAATTGAGGAGATTTTCTATAGGGTTTCTAAATGCTACAATTAGAGCACATACAAAAAGATGAAGACTAGATAGAGATATGATGGTTTTAGTGAAGGAAGAATTCAGAAAAAGTTTCTAAGAAGCAATTACTATTGTTTGGATTCTATCTCCTAATAGAGATAGAATATAGTTAAGTGGACTTGCAAACATGTAGAAGACATGTTGAATATGTTATGTTTAATCATGCACATCTAGATGAGCATCGAGTGAAGAGATATGAATACTATGAGCTAACAATTTGTGTGTAATTGTGAAGTGATGAAATATTGAAATGTAACATATAAATCTAATATCTTAAGTTGGTCCTAAATTATCATTGTAAATTGGGAAATCCTCAAGGCCAAATCAACAAAATTCTTTAGGACTTGGTATAAAGGAAAAACGTTTTCCTCGTGTTAGAGTGTGCATAGTAATAATCAATGAGATCATTTTATGATATGTGAACTTGAGAGTGAGATATTGTATTGTACAAAGTTACATGTGCATATCTTTTGGATCAAAGAAGTAGTTGATGCAATTGAGGTACAATGAGCTTACAAGGAACTATACCTAGAAAAGAAGTTATTGATGTACAATGTTTATATACCATTATATTATTCATTGAGGATAGTGTTGAATTCATTTGGATAGTAGGTCCATCTTCCTAGTAAACTCCTAAAAAGGTTAGAAAAACTCCTAACAAGGTTGGAACAACTCCTAACAAGGTTAGAATCTCCTAATAGAGATTCAATGTCTCCTAATAGGGACTAATATGTACTAAATGTATTTCATTGACATATAATAGGGTCCATCCTTTTACAAGGAACATTTTTATTAGTTCACCATCTTGTGGGTACTATCTCCAGTGGTGTTTTCCCTTTGATCAAGGGTTTCCCTTGTTAATAGATCTAGTGTTATTGTGTATGGTTAGCTTTCTACGGTTGTTGAATCTATTGTTTATATGTTTTAGAATTAATAAGGATATTGAGAGTTGTTTTAAATGAATAAATGATTGACCTCCCCCCCCCCTTCTCAGTTGTCTTGGTTGAATTTACTATCTAACAATTGGTATCAGAGCATCAAGTCCTTGAAGGAAAAGATTAACATCTTAAGGAGATTAATGGTGCAGTTTAGGAAAGAAAGTTCAAAGTTTGATTGAGTTAACTATGACAATTAGAAGGAAAATATGAAGGCACATGTGATATGCATGGGTTTGGATTATTCATTGATTACTAAGACTAAACAGGATTTGATTGAAGAAGACTAGCTTGAAGGTTGTGATGAAACTTATAAAGATATGTCCATGTTCAATATGCTTGCAAGAGAAGCATTATTGTCAACTCTTCCTAAAACTAAAGTCACTCAAGTAAAATCTTTGAGACTTGCTCATGAAATTTGGATTGCTTTGTAAAGTACATTTGAAGGTGATAATCATGCTCAGAAGATTAGATTATAAAATTGGTATCAAGTTTCTAAAATTATGGAAGATGAATATGTAAGAAGTTATTTTTTTGGAATAGCAAAAATTATTCCAAGAAAGTTGAGATTTGTGGGGGAAATAAATCTAAAGATGATGTCATATGGAAAATATTGAAGACTTTGACACCTACATATAGACAGAAAACACAAATTATTGAACAATTTATTCCCTTATCAACAAATTTTACAAGAGAAACTCTTCTTGGAAGATTACAGTCCATAAAAATATGGATGAGACAAAGTGGAGAATTGCCTAATTTGAAACTATTTTTAGTGCATTGATTGTTCAACCTATATTGACAAGGAGTGCATGTAGAAGCAAAGATTATGCTAGTAGGCTAGTAGCATTCAAATAAAAATTGAAGAAGAAAAGAATATTTAGGAAGGACTTTCCCTACTTATGAAAAGAGACCCTTAAGGTAAAAACAATCATTAAATGATGGACTTGTAATGAATGTGGTCATTAATCTTCTAAATATCTTAAGAGAGTTAGAAAGATTAGAAATAACTACAAATCAAGAAATCTTAAGGATTTTCTGTTTGCTGATGAGGATGAATTAATGCTAAGGTAGAAGAAATCCTGACTGAAAGTGATGATGAAATAGGATTTGTTGCTATTGAAGAAGAAAGCCTTGAAAAAGAAGTTAGAGTGGAAAAAGAATTAGTATCACAAGTTGAAAAGAAGAAATATTATTAGATTAATGATAGTGGTTTTCCCCATCACATGAATGGAGATATGAATAAGTTTGTTGAATTCAATAGCTATGATGGAGGAATTATTAGAGTTGGAAATAATGTAGCATGTCATATAAAAGGAAAAGGGTCTATTACACTTGATGGAAAGACTAATACTGATGATGTTTACTTTTTTAATGGTTTGAAACATAATCTTTTGAGTATTGGACAACTAGTGGATAAGGGTTATCAGTTGCAGTTTATAGAGAAGAATTGCATTATCAAAGACAAAGATGACACATTGATTGGTACTAGTACAAGGACAAGAGGTAGTGTATTTTAGTTGAATCCTATAAAGATGATATGTTTAGTTGCTAAGGTGGATGATAGTTGGTTGTCATGTAAGATATTTTGTCATATCAACTTTTATAACATTGTGAAGCTTAGTACTAAATTTGCAATTAGACATTTGATTAAAATTGTAAAACTTGCTAACATGGTATGTAAGGAATATGCAAGAATAAAATAAAACAAAAGTCCATTTCCAAGAAATAAATTCACTACATCTACAAAATTGGAGATTGTGAACACAAATTATAGTGGTCCTACAAAGAAAAAAGAATAATATGGTGAAAGGTATTTTATGATTCTTGTTGATGATTTCACTAGAATGATGTGGGTAGCATTTCTTAGAGAGAAGTCTGAAAATTTTGAGAAATTCAAGACATTTGAGAGTAGAGTTGAAAATGAATCTATTTTGAAGATTAAATTTTTGATTCTGATAGAGGTGGAGAGTTTACTTCAAATGTGTTTACCAATTTTTGTGAAGAAAATGGCATTAAAGGACAACTTTCAGCCCCTAAGACACTTGAACAAAATGGGATAGCAAAAGGAGGAACATAATAGTGAAAGAGGAAGCAAGAGAAATGATGCTTGAAAATAATGTATGTAATATATTTTGGAGAGAAGTAGTAAATAAAATTGTGTATACTATGAACAAAATACAAATTAGACAAAACACTAGTAAAGACAACTTATGAACTTTGGTTTAGACATACACCTTTTCTCAAGTATTTTAGAATCTTTGGAAGTAAATGTTACATTAAGAGAGATGATAATATTGGAATGTTTAGTTCAAGGATGGATGAATGTATGTTTCTTGGATATTTATTGAAAATTAAGGCATATAAATCTTTCAATTAGAGAACTAAGATCATTTTTGAGAGCGGAAGTGTGATATTTGATGAGAAGTTTATAATCCAAGAAAGGATACTTGATTACAATTTTGATGAAGAGAGTAATCCAAGGCCTAAAAAAGAAAATGTTGATCAAGAATTATTTTATGAGACTAACACTGATTTGAAATTTGGAATTTAGAGAGAAGCATAAAGAGAAGAAGAAAAAGAAGAACTAAGATCTGAACCTAGAGCTGAAGTTAGAGTTGAAGCGGTGAAAACTAATAGAAATTTGATAAAGAATCACTCTACTGATTAGATTATTAGTAGAAAAGACAAAGGATTTATGACAAGAAACAAGGTACAAGAAGGATTGTGTTTGATTTCTCAAATTGAACCTAAAAGTGTTGATGAAGCTAGTAAAGGTTATTTTTGCATTAAATATGTGCAAGAAGAACTATAGCAGATTGAAAAGAACAATACATAGGAATTGATTCCAAGACCTAAAGGTAAGAATGTTACTGGAACTAAGTGGGTATTCAAAAATAAGATGAATGAACAAGGTGAGGTTATGAGAAACAAAGCAAGATTGGTATGTAAAGGTTATTCATAGTAAGAAGGAATTGATTTTGAGGAAAAATTTACACCTGTTGCTACAATAGAGGAAATAAGAATATTTTTGGGATATGCAACTATTAGGTGTGACCCTATTAAAGGATTTGAATCACCCTACTAGGAGTGGCCTTATTAGAGGTCTTAAGATACTTCAATCTAGAAATGCCACCTTTTTAGAGAATTTACAAAATGATTGTTAATTCAACTCTATTAGGATATTTCTTCACTGCTACAATTATTAGAGAGTAACAATGATTGACCTGATTGATGAAGCAACTAAATTTGCACATTCAAATAATTTTTTAGGTTTATCCTCTGGATCCTTCTTAATTGGAATAGTCTTTGTAGCTCCTTGGATGCTCTACCCTTAATCAGATCTCCTTCCTTACTCTCAACTTATTCACTTCCACAACTTCCATATTCAATTCATAACTTGACCTTTCATTTATATAAAACCTAATGTCAAGTTAGCTTAAATACCCTTTCAAACAAACAATTAACATCCACTAGGTTGGCTTGCATAAAACAAATAATAAACAAAATTATTATGTTGTCACTTGGCTGACACTAAAACTGAGTCACTTGGTAACGAACCTAAATCGATTTACATTGAACTCCTTTGGTAACTGACTTGATTGAGTTTACACTAGAATCCTTCATTGACCAACCTAACTTAGTTTACACTAGATCTCTAAACTTGGTTCCTTTGGTAACCAACCTAAATCGATTTACATTGAACTCCTTTGGTAACTAACTTGATTGAGTTTACACTAGAATCCTTCATTGACCAACCTAACTCAGTTTACACTAGATCTCTAAACTTGGTTCCTTTTGAACTTCTGCTTGGCTAATACTGGAGTCTTCTAAGCTTAATTACTACTAGTAGTGCTCTATTTAAATGTGACAGTTTTGTAACATCAATGACAATATATAATTGAATAATTATTTTCAACTATCTCCCTCTTTGGCATTGATGTCAACACAAAGTGTCATAAGCAAAGAAAACTTAGATCAATAGAATGATTTATAAATTTTTATAATATCCTTAGTTTCATTCTGATTCTTCATCCATGAGAACTCCCTCTGAGATTCTCCCTCTAATTGTTGAAAATATTCTAGACTATGCTAAGTTACTAAGAGGGGAGGGGTGAATTAGTAACTTCTAAAACTTTTGCAATTTTAACTCTTAATCCAACAGTGCAATTAGCATTTAATTCTCCACATATAATTTGATCTAATTACATACATAAGAAATTGAAAACATGAAAGAGATCATAACACTTTGACACAAAGATTTGGTGACCCAAAAACCTTCCAAATAGAAAGTAAAATTGGGGTGGGGATGATACCCATAAGCTTTAGTATTGTAGTATAAAGTTGACCTATTAAGGCTTACATTGATCACTTCTAATGATTTGCCCTGTTAGGAGTAATAAGGACTGCTAGGTCCACCTTGTGAAAGGATTTACAAACATACAATGAATTATGCACTCAGTAAAGAGATTTACAAAAGATTGTTAGGTCTACCTTGTTAAAGGATTTGACTAATCCACTTGTTAGGATGAAGTAGTAGCTGATCTCTGATTTGCAACTTGGTTTGCTGATTGAGATTCCTTTAAGTACTAATCACCTTGCTATGATAGATATCTCTTTGCTGCTCCTTATACTATTGTAGCCTTTATAATTCTCTCTTTCTACTCTTCTCTGATTATATTTGATTACATTCCATTGGCACACACTTGCACATTTGGATATGATACAATTAATTACATATATACCAATCCAATTATACAAATTACAAAGTCGGTCACTATACAAGTTTACACAAATATTACAAAGTCAGCTCAAGTATAGACACTCAGGCTCTGAAGACTGACTCATTGAAGTTCTGATACACGGCATCCACTATTAATTCTTGACATCATCATTCACTTGGTAGACGTATAAGCATGGTCCATACTGATCACTTCCAAGTATTCTTGAACTCAATTTGCACTGGTGACTTGATAGATATTGTGAAACTCGTCATATAAACTGAGTCTCTTGGTTTATATTGTATGACTCGGTGAACATGGTCTCCTTGAGCTCAGTATAAATTGAGTCACTTGGTTAACACTAATTAGCTCAATTAACACTAGACTTGCATCACATAAACTGTGAACTCAGTAAGCACTGAATAGCTTAGTTTGCACTGGTAAACACAAAATACACTGAGATGCATAGTTTACACTGCTAATCTTAATTGTAACTATAACTACTCGGTAAACATTGGAATCTATCCAAAGGAATCAGGAGCAACTATAGAACTTGGTGGCAAATGAAATGCTTGACAAACACTGTTCACTGTACAATAAACTCGGTAGCTATTTACAATTTGAATAAGTGTATGTCACTAATAAAAAACTTGGCTAATATGTCAACAATCTCCCCCTTGGCATTAGTAACAAAAAAACTTATCATCCAAAAATTGATTCAAAAAGTTTCCCACATACCTTTATCCATCACCTAGTGATTCATAGCTCTTTAGAGTATACTATTTTTGAGATTTTTTAAAATTGATTTTGTAAGAAATATATCTGTACATTGTAAGGTTCTTTCATATAGTATACTATACATCTTATTGCTATATATAACATATACTTACTGTAGATATCTTTCTCCCCCATTATTTTACAACTTATTACATCTTCTCCCCCATAACATATATCTTTCTCCTTATTCATAGTATGTACTCCCTACACATTTATCTTTTCTCCCCCTTTTTGACATTAATGCCAAAGATTTATTCTATTTATTTACATGTTAATGCCAAAATGAGATTTAAAAAAAAATTGAATGTACCTTGAGTATGATTGCCAAGGTTTTATCGTAGTCCTCTTGCAAGACCTTACTTTTGTGTAGTGTAATTTGTACTTGTGTTGATAGCTCTATCATATGGTCTGCAATGGAGAAATTATTTTCATGGATGAGAGTTTTAGAATGTACAATGTGTTTTTGTAGTGCATCCATGTTGGGAAGAATCATATGTTGTATATCTACCAATGTAGATCTCATCCTTGCTTCTTCTCTAAGCAATTCTACTTGCATATCTATCAAAAATCTTATCCTCTTGAAGTGTGCAGAACTTAAACTAGGATCAAGTTGCAGCTACTAAGCACTAGCCTTAAGATCTTCATTCATTTTGGACAATTTTTCCTTTATTTCCTTTGTAAAATTAGAAACATCACATAGCTTACCAAAAAGTGATGATAAATTTGTACAAGATGTTTCCAAAGAACCCAAAATTGTAGAAAGTTCTACTGGATAAATTGCAATTTGTTGAGAAATGTGCTCCAACACTTTTTTCTCAAATTTCTTTTCTGCCTTCTACACTAGCTTATCCTATCCATTAGTATCTTCATTGAACCTTTGAACTACCTTTGCTAGTTGATACAAAATTGGTTGTGAAGTATCAACCTCAATGCCTATGGCCTTTGCCAAAATGTTCTTTGCATCCTCAATAATTTTGAATTCCTTATCCCTTTCCTCTCTTAACCTCTATTTTTTGGCTTTCTTTTGAAGGAGTTCACCAAATGTCTACATTTGGTCTAGTGTGAGCTTAGAAATGTCCCAATTTGGGATTAAAATTTAATCACTTAGGTCTATCTCTTCCTCCATCTCTTTTCCTTTACCCAAAAATTGTGTGCTCGATTGAGCCTTGGTCTCAACTATCCTTGCACTTATTGCTTGTGTGCCCAAAATATAAATAATGGTAGACATACTAGGACTAGTTGTAAAAACTAATACTACACTTATTGAAGGAATATTAGCAAAAATACCTGAAGAATCCAAAATTGATGTATTCACAATTGATATTCTCAAAATTGATGTAGCCAACTTGATAGAAGAGTGAAGAGTTTGTAGCTTGGTAGATGAAGTGGAGGTCACTTCAGTTAGTGATGTGCTAAGTTGAATAGGAGCAAAGAGTAATAGGATGTTTGGGTTGTCACCGGTGGTCGCAATTAATCTTATTGGGGTTGTCTCCATGCTTGATGTTGTCACTAGTTTTCTTGGAGAGTGAGGAAGTGAGGCAATGACTACCGCAGCTATCTCAACTACATTAGTTTCCTCATCATCTTGTTTTGCTTCCTTGGAAGCCACTTGCCCTTTTTCTTCTTCATCTTCTACATTATCATAATGATTTTCTTCTTCATCTTTCTCTTCTTTATCATCATCTTTTACATCAATAGGAAAATCACTTGGTTTATGTAAAAGATAGATATTTTTCCAACTGTTTATTGCATTCCTTACAACATGTTCAATATCTTTCACCAAAATTAGACAAGTGCTAAACTTTAGAATCAATTTTTCTTCATTTTTCTTTAGTGACTCTTTTACCTCTGTATTTGATATGCTTAGTATAAGTTGCCGTAGAGTTTTCTCATAAATGTCTTTGACAATTTACATGGAAAAAGCCCATCTTGGCTTAATTTTTTCCAATTAAATGCTAGGGAGCTGAGAAGCAAGCTAGTCTAATGATTATTTCCATTTACCCATTTTCTCCATCACCAGGTCTTCTATCTGCTTCTGCTCTTCAACTATTCTAATTTCATACTTTAATGTCTTAAATATTGTTATACCAGCTTCTAGATCTTTCAATCTATCTTGGAAGGTGGGTGGAAGTTTTTTGAATATAATGTCTCCTCCTTCCTTGTTAGCTTCCTTCCTGGATCTCCTGGTAAACACTGTAGTGGATGGCTTGGCTAGCTTGGTAATAATTACCTTGCCCTTTTTCCTTAATAGTTCTTCTTCTTTATATTCTTCCAAATCCTCTGCTTCCTCATCATTTTCTTGCTCATCCTTACCATTTCCTTTGGTCAAAAAAAGGGTAGAACTTATTTTTAGTTTTGTAATTCTTTTCTTTCCTTTGTATACCGCTCGAGGGAGCTTTATTTCTAGTTCTATCTTGGCTTTTGCTTCATCATATGTACCAAAATATGTAACCTTAGGATCAACTGGTTCATTGACAAGAGCCTCAATGATTTCTTTAGTTTCATCAATATTAACCTCATATCCAAGAGGTTTCACCCATGCTATTCTAGGCTTAATTGCCTAGATGTATACTTTGTCATAATCCACCATGAAACATACATCATCCTTATAATCATTGACAAGTTTCTTGGGGATTCGATATCTATTTTTCATTTTATCCTTGAATGTATCAAAATATTTATCCATAATACTATTGTAATTTTCACCTGTCTCAACAATAAATTCATTAATCTGATATAGTTTAGGCACATCTTTTCTCCAAATGATAGTGTCTTTTAAAGGGAAGCATTTTTTAACATAAAAGAATAGACATGTTAATAGGGAACCAAACTGACATAAGTTATTCTTTGATGTCCTGATGCTTTCCATATTCTTGTTGAATTGATTCAACAGTAGCTCAACAAGGTCGTAAGATAGATTATTCTTTACTACCTTGTATGCAAGGTCGATTGCTTCACACTATACATTGTTTAACCTGCTCGAGCTATAAATATTGTGTGCTATAATATGGATTCCAAATTTCAACTCCATGTCTGTGACACTACTAATCTTCATTCCTCTATCATCCCATTCTGCTAGGGTTTTCTTTTCAAGTTCTACTTGACCTAGGGTTTTGGTTGTTTTAGCTTTGGCTACCATTGGGAGACCAGTGATTCGATGAATCATCTTCTTTGTGATCAATATTGGTTGCTCCAACCACAACTGTCCATTATGCACCTAACTAAGGATAAACCTAATCCATTTTATTTGAAATTCATAGGGCATGTGAGGGATGTGAGTTAACCCTTTAGTTTCCAGGTATTGGTGCTTGGGATTCAAAACTCCATTTACACATAGTTTATCTAGGGCATCATCCATTTCCAAAGTGCCAATCTCTTAAATAACACATTTAAAGTGAGTGCAAATATCATTGATCAATAGTACCTTTGGAGGGATTTGAGACTGCGCTCCACTTGAATCTAGGGTTTTTGTGATTGTACAGGTGAGTTTGAAATATGATGCCTTCCATTCACCATGAACCAACTTATCTGATCCTCGCTTTCACTTGTTGCTACTAGATGCCATCTTCACTTGGTAGGGTTTGAGAGAATTCAAAATCATTTACTGACAATTTTCTCAAATTGTTTGGATGCTCTAAAGATTGCACTTCGCAATAGCTCTTGAAAATTTCACGGCAAGAATGACTTCAATTCCATTCCTTTTATAAATTTTTTCCATAAATGCTCAGTACAAAAGGTAGATCGATTGACATCATGTTGACAGATTATCATCCACTTCTTTGCATTGAACACTTGGTGAAGTCTTCATGACTCGATAACCATATGCATCTTCATTACTTCTGACCTTGCTTGGTAAAGTTTGTGACCCAACCTCACTCAATAGAGAAGGTAACTTAGCAGGCACTAGTACCCTTTTCACTCTATAATCCCTTTGTATCATGAATATAGATTTGGATCATTTTGTTCTTATCAATTGGAATTGATTTTGATGTCTTTTTTGATAGCCTAATTCTAGTTTCTCCTTTAAGAACTTACGTAGAATGGTAGAGTCACCAAATTCTTGAGTGACTTGATCACCATTTCTTGGACTTTCATTCTCGGAAGAATTTGGAACCCATTTTTGTCTCATCTATTTTTGGATGCTATCAAGTTTTTTCTTCTTTTCATCTTCTATTCTATCAGTATTTATAAAGTTCTTAGCAAGATGACCAAGTTTTATACGAATGAAACATCTTTTAGTAGTATCTCTTTTCCTCAAATGATGCTTTGCACAATTCATTCCAATGTGTCCAAATTCTCCACAATAATTATATCTACACCAGGTGTTCTATAGTCCCAACCAAATATTTCTTTCACAACTTTCTCTGCTAGATTCAATGTCTTGGTTTTGCATTCTGATGACTTGTGTCCATGTTTCTTACATTTGTGACATTTGCCTTCAAATCTGGGTTTCTCTTTGCATTTATTAGCCTTATGACCATGTTGATTGCAATTATAGCATTTTCCATTAAATTTTTCTTTTCCATTGCTCCAACATTTGTTTGATGTATGACCTATCTTACCACAGTGATTGCAAGTAGGTCTTTGATTCTTTTGAGCTCCTTGCTTGGATGATTCTCCTTCTTCTATATATCCAATTCCTACTTTTCCTTTTTGTCTATAAAGATTTTTCCCATTCAATTGATTCATGTCTACTTGGGATTTCATCATTCTTTCATTGACTTGCCTTTCAAAGTTTAGATCATTTTGCAATCTTTCATTTTTATATCTTAGGCTCATGATTTCTTCATTTGCATTGGAGAGTTGATCAATGAGGTCTACATGCTAAAGGGATTGGTGTTGGATTTCATTGTTCCTTCCTTCTATCTATTCTTTTATCTTTTTCTTTTTCTCCATGATTTCACATAGCCTTAATGACTAAATTTCTTGTTCTCTTTTTAGTTTTCTTACTTCTTCTTGTAGGGAACCATTCTTTTCTAGGAGTTATTTGATTGCTTCATTGGTTTCATCGTGATTTCATGAATGATCTTCAACCTTTTCTTTAATGTAGAGATGATCATTCATTTGAATTTCAAGTTATTTTCTTCTTTTCAAGGATTGAGAGAGTTGCTCCTTTGCTTTCTTGAGTTGGGCAATAGCCATTTCCAAATCTAGCTTTTCATTGTCAATAGCTTTGTCAAGTTTGAATATCTCCATGGCTTTGATCTTTGCTCAAGTTGTTAAACTTTCTTTTGAGAACCACAATGCTCTAATACTAATTGTTGAAAATATTATAGGTTATGCTAAGTTACTGATAGGGGAGGGGTGAATCAATAACTTCTAAAACTTTTAAATTTTTAACTCTTAATCCAATAGTCCAATTAGCATTTAATTCTCCACATATAATATGATCTAATTGCATGCATAAGAAACTGAAAACATGAAATCATTCATAACACTTTGACACAAAGATTTGGTGACCCAAAAACCTTCCAAATAGAAAGTAAAATTGGGGTGGGGATGATATCCACAACCTTTTTTACTGCAGTATAAAGTTGGCCTATTAAGGCTTGCATTGATCGAATCTGATGATTTGCCCTATTAGGAGCAATAAGGACTGGTAGGTCCACCTTGTGAAAGGATTTAAAAACATACAATGAAGTATGCACTCAGTAAAGATACTTACAAAAGACTATTAGGTCTACCTTGTTAAAGGATTTGACTGATCCACCTATTAGGATGAAGCAGTAATTGATCTCTGATCTGCAACTTGGTTTGCTGATTAAGATTCCTTTAAGTATTAATCACCTTGCTATGATAGATATCTCTTTGTTGCTCCTTATACTGTTGTAGCTTTTGTAATTTGTTCTTTCTGTTCTTCTCTGATTATATTTTATTACATTCCATTGACACACACTTGCACACTTGGATATGATACAACTCATTATATATATACCAATTTAATTATACAAATTAAAAATTTGGCCACTATAAAAGTTTACACAAATATTACAAAGTTGGTTGAAGTGTAGACACTTAGGCTCTGAAGACTGACTCAGTGAAGTTCTAATACATGGCATCCATTATCAATGCTCTACATCATCATGCACTTTGTAGATATAGAAGAACAACCCATACTGATCACTTCCAAGTAGTCTTGAACTCGGTCTGCACTGGTGACTTAGTGGATACTGTGAAAATCATCATATAAACTAAGTCTCTTGGTTTACATTGTATGACTCGATAAACATTGTCTCCTTGAGCTTGGTATAAATTGACTAACTTGGTTAACATTAAGTAGTTCAATTAACACTAGACTCGCATCACATAAACTGCAAACTCGATAAGCACTAAATAGATCGATTTGCATTGGTAAACATGGCATACACTGAGATGCACAATTTACATTGTTGATCTTCACTATAACTGTAACTACTCAATAAACATTGGAATCTATCCAAATGACTTGGTAGCAACTATAGAACTTGGTGGTAATTGAAATACTTGGCAAACACTGTTCACTGTACAATAAGCTTGGTAGCTATTTACAATTTGAATAAGTGTATGTCACTAATAACAAACTTGATTGATATGTCAACAAACTTTTATAATATCCTTAGTTTCATTTTGATTCTTCATCCAAGATAACTCCCTCTAAGATTCTCCCTATGACATCTTGTCTCTCTCTTCCTCTGATTCATGAAATCAATCAATCTCTCCTTCAATTATTTTGATATGAACATGACATATTCAATCTCTACCTCTTTGACATCAAATGCCAATTACTTCATACAATGAGTTTACAATGTACCTAATGTATTGTTTCATATGCAATGAGCTTTGAAATCTTTGCATCAACTTCATAAATCTTCAATATAGTGTGGTTGATGAATCACTAATTTGTAATCTAGTGAGCATCAAATAGGGGAATTACCCCTAGCTTACCTCTTAGATACAAAATAATGCATCCTTAGGTAATGGCTAGGTAAATATTTTAGAAACCTACTCCTTTGTATTCACATATTCTAGTCTACCTCTTTATCTTGAACTAATTCTCCTAGAAAATGATACTTGATGGCAATGTATTTTGTCTTTGTGTGCATCACTAGATACTTGGATATATTGATTCCACTTTTTTATCACAATAGATGACCACTAGATCATTGATTTAGTCCTTCATTCCTAACAAAATTTGCTTGATCTAGACTATGTTGGAACAATAAACCATTGTAGCAATATATTATGCCTCTACTATAGACTGAGAGATGTAATTCTTCTTTTTTCTTGTCCATGATACTAACCTCTTTCCAAGAAGTAATGCTTCTCCACTAGTGTTTTTTCTTTCATTGATGCTTCAATCCCAATCTACATTAGTAAAGGATTTCAATTCAAATTTTCCTCCTTTATTGTATCATATACCATAATCTTGAGTGCCTTTTAGATATCTCATAATTATCTTGACTTCCATCATATGATTTTCTCTAGAATTTGCAGAAAACCTTGAAACTATACCAATTTCTAATGCTATATTAGGCCTTGTGTGAACCAAATACTAAAGTTTCCCAATCATGGATCTGTAGGTAGTCCTATTTACCTTTTTTGAATCATCATTCTTTTATAGATCATGTCCAATAGAAATAGGTGTTTCAACTAGTTTGGAATCTTCCATTCCAAAGGTCTTCAACATCTCCTTATATATTTTGACTAAGTAAGGTAGATGTCATCCTTCATTTCTTGAACTTGCAAATCAACAAAGAAATTTATCTCTCCAAACATTAACATTTCAAATTCTTTCCTCATTTCTTCATAAAATGATTTACATAAGTCATCATGGCATGTTAATAATATATCATCCACAAATGTTTCTGCTAACAATATCTAATTTTGTATTCCTTGTTTAATATACAAACTACTATTATCATTCATTCTTTGAAAACCAATCCTTACTATAAATCCATGTAGCCTCTCATACCATGCTCTAGGAGCTTGTTTCAAACCATATAAAACTTTGTGTAACTTTCAGACCATGTCTCTTTTATTTAGTTCAATGAAACCTTCAGGCTGATTAATGTAAACCTCTTCCTCTAGAATTCTATTCAAGAAATCTGATTTTACATCCATTTGGTACACTTTGAACCCTTTAAATATAGTATATGCAAGTGGTGTTCTAACCCTTTCAAATATAGCAATAGGACAAAAAAATTCTCCAAATTCTATACCTTCTTCTTGAGCATATCCTTTGCATACTAGCCTTGCCTTATTCCTTGATACTTCACCATTTTCATTCAATTTATTTCTAAAAACCCACTTTGTACCAATTCATTTTTTATCCTTTAGTCTAGGAAACAAGAGTCTAGGTATTATTCCTTTCAATTTGTTCAATCTCTTCATTCATTTCCTCTATCCAACTTTCAGTATTCAAAGCATCTTTCATAGTTCTAGTTTTAAATCCAATAAGAAAATGTGTACCTTTTAGTTAATTCCTTGTCATTATGCCTCCTATATGGTCTCCAATTATTTGATCAGGTGCATGATGTCTTCTAACATATGTAGGAAGTACAAGTACCTTCCTTCTAGATTTTAGATTTTTTTCACTTGGTTCACCATGCTCAAATATTTAGTGAATTTCTAAACTTTATTTTGTTCCCATTATTTGAGACTCAGTAACCTCTATCTATGACTTGGGTTCCTCTGTCTTAGACTTTGTTAGAACTATTTCTAATAACTTAGGTTGCATTGGTTATAACTCAAGTTGCACTACAAACTTGGGTGACTTGGGTGGTATGGTTTGTTGTGGCCTAACCACATTTTCTTGTACCTTTGGTAAAGTATCGGGCTCAAAATGAAAAAAAATTTTGTAGTCTTCAGGTTCCTTGTTTCTTTGTTCTTCACTTTTTCTACAAACTCATCAATTTTGACATGTACACTTTCTATAACCTTGTGAGTAGCAAGATTCAAACATTTATATGCTTTGCTCTTGTTGGAGTAACCTAGGAATATACATTCATCACTTTTCACATCAAAATTTCCTTTTCTCATCTCTTTCAAGATATAATATTTGCTTCCAAATACTTTAAAATAATAGAGATTAGGTTTATAGCCATGCCATAATTCATAAGGTTTTTGATTTGTAGCTTTCTTCAGTTGAACTCAGTTCAAGGTATGAACTATTGTGTTGATTGCTTCCTTCCAGTATTTGAATGCAACATTTTTCTCTATCATCAGTGTTCTTGCACAATCCATGAAGGATCTATTCCTTCTTTCTACTATATCATTATGCTGAGGTGTACCAAGTGTAGATACTTATCTTTTGATTCCTCTCTCATTATAGAACTCATTGAATTCATTAGAGATGGATTATCCTCCTCTGTCTAACCTTAGGCATTTTAAATTCTTTCATGTTTCTTTTTCAACTCTAGCTAGATACCACTTGAACTTTTGGAAAGCTTTAGATTTTTCTCTTAAGTACATTATTGTCATCATCCTAGAATAATCATCAATAAACAAAATGAAATATTGGTCTCCACCATAGCTTTCAATACCTATTGGTCCACATCTATATGAACTAGTTCCAAGACTTCTTCAGTATTGTAATTCTTACTTTTGAAACTAGTTTTTCCCATTTTTCCAATTTGACATTGTTTGCATATGGTCATTTTAGGTTTCTTTAGATTTGGAATACCTCTTACTCTTATGTTCTTATTGTAACCATATTATCAAATTTTACATTACACATTATTTTATTCCATAGCCAACTTTCCTCTACTTGTGCCAAAAATCATGAACTTTCAGTGAGATCTAGATAGAATAGATTACCTTTAGTTTGATTACCAGTTCCAACTAGGTTTCCTATACCAACCAGTAGTTTGTCTTTCCCATTAATTAATTCTACCTTGTATCCAATGTTGTTCAATTATGCTACACTCATAATATTGTGTCTCAATCCCTCAACCCAGTAAACATTTTCACATTTAAGTCCACTGGTTAATGCAATGCATCCTTTTTCTTTCACATAACATGGTTTATTGTGTCCAACTATAACACTTCCACCATCATAATGTTCCAAGTTTTCAAACTTAGTTTTGCCACCAGTCATGTGATGAGAATAACCATTATCTATTATCTATGTTTCATTCTTTCTAACATGAGAAATAAGTTCCATCTTTTCATTATCCTCATCATCTGATTCATCCTTAACAACAATATATACCATTTTATCTTCATGGTCACTATTAGAATCTTTAGCAATATAACAAGATTTCTTGCCTTTGAACTTGTTCAATTTTCTATCATCTTTTTTTCTTTGTTTGGACACCTTGCAAAAATTTGACCAATTTCTTCACAAGAGAAACAAATCAATAAAAAATTTCCTATATATTTACTTTTTCATTTTGGTAACCTTCTTGCAAGAAAGGCTTCAATAGTTTCAAGGTCACCATCTGAATCTTCTTCTTCTTCATTGTCAATCTATTTGCCTTTTGAGTTTCCTACCTTTTTACCAAGAGCTAGTTTTTCTTTGAATTTTGATTCTATGTTGCGAGATCCAAGAAGGTAATTATCAAAGTTATCCAACTCAAAAGTTGTTAATCTTCCCACTAGTGCATCCAAAGTTATATCATTTTTGGGATCTCATCTCATCTCTTGAATAGCTAAAACACTAATTGCATAAATAGGAAGAAGAGTTCTTAATACCTTGCTAAGTATTGTTACATCATCTATTGTTCCTCTTGCATCTCTAATTGCACTCACACTTGCTTTGATTCTTTCACTATATTTTGCAATGTTTTCATCTTCTCTCATTCTCATCTGATCAAAATGGCCTCTTAAACTCTTTTCTTTGGCTCTTTTCACGTTATCATCTCCTCCATAGATTTTTGCTAGTTTGTTCCACATGTCAAAGGCAGTAGGACAATCTTTGACCTCATAAAATTATAATATTAAGAGCTGAAGAAATGTCAATCATCATTATGTTGTGATTCTTCATATCTACCATCTAATCCATAGTTAAAGACTTTGGAGATACCAAATATTGATTCTCTAAGAAGAGCAAACCTATATCTCCAATGGTTCCCAAATGTAGCTTCACAAGTTCTTGCCATGCTAAAAAGTCATCTCTGTTAAGCTTGGGGATATCTCTTATGTAAGACTTCTTTGATCTTTAGCTTGGGTCCTTGAAACCTTTCTTGAAAGCACTAACAACTCTGATACCAATTTTTGGAAATTTAAGAGGATTAACTGAGAGAGGAGTGGTGACTGAGTTACCACAAAAAATTCCAAATCCCTTAGATGTCAATACAAACTTCTTGTTGGTCCAAATCCCTGCACAACTCGATTAGAACTAGATATGTATTGAAACTCGATTAATAAACCAATCTTTAGATATTAATGTGTTAACCTTTAGTAACTTAGTTGAAGAAAGATAAAGTAATAAGAGAATAATATGAACACATGAGACACCAAGATTTAACGTGGAAACCCAATTTGGGAAACCACCAATGCAACTAGTTACAAATTTTCACTTTTTTGAAGTGAGCCCTATTAGGAGCCAACCCTATTAAATGTTACAAAACATATTGTTAGGTGTGACCATGTTAAAGGATTTGAATTACGTTGTTAGGAGTGGCCTTGTTAGAGATCTTAAGACACTTCAATCCAAAAATGCTACCTTGTTAAAGGATTTACAAAATGACTATTAAGTCAAATCTATTAAGAGATTTCTTCACTGCTATAATTTTTAGAGAGTAAGAATGATTGACCTGGTTGATGAAGCAACTAATTTTGTAGATTCATATCACTATTCTCATTTAATTTATCCTTTGGATCCTTCCTAATCAAAATTTTCTTTGCACCTCCTTGGATGTTCTTCCCTTAATCAGATGTCCTTCTTTACTCACATCTTATTCACTTCCAAAACTCCCATATTCAATTCATAACTTGACCTTACATATATATGAAACCTAATGCCAGGTTGTCTTGAATACCCTTTGAAACAAATAATTAACATCCACTAGGTCAGCTTGCATAAACCAAATAATAAACAAAAGTATTTTGTTGTCACTCAACTGACACTGAAACTGATTCATTCAGTTAACACTGAGTTCCTTTGGTAAATGACCTGACTCGATTTACATGGAACTCCTTTGGTAACTGACCTAACTTAGTTTATACTAGAATCCTTCATTGACCAACCTAACTCAGTTTATACTAGATCTCTGAACTTAGTTCCTTGTAAACTTCTACTTGGTTGATACTAGAGTCTTTTGAGCTTGATTACTACTAGTAGTGCTCTGTTAGAATGTGACATTTGTGTAACATCAATGACAATATAAATTGAATAATTGTTTTCAATAGTGAGCTAGAAGAAGAAGTATACATTGAGAAGCCTGATGGTTTTCCTTTGATAGATAAAGGGGATATGGTTTGAAAATTAAGGAAAGTATTGTGTGGATTGAAATAAGCACCTAGAGCCTTGTATGCAAGATTGGATTAGTTTTGACAAGTTTGGGATTTTTAGAAGTTAAGACTGATAGCAATTTGTATTTAAAAAATATTGGTAATGGCTTCCTAATTGTTGAGGTATTTGTGGATGACATAATCATTAGAGGATACAATGAAGCAAGTGAAATATTTGCTAAAGAGATGAAGAAAGAATTTGAGATGAGTATGATTGGTGAGATGAAGTATTTATCAGGATTGTAGATAGCTTATAACAAAGATGATATCTTTATATCACAAGCTAAGTATCGTAATACTTGTCAAAAAGATTTGGTTTGGAAAGTTGTAAACTTTTTGGAACACCTATTATGACTAATCACAAATTATCTAGGAAAGATGAAGCCCCTATTGTTGAGAAGAGAAAGTACAGATCTATGATTAGTGGATTACAATATTTAACATGCACTAGGCCTAATATGTCTAATGCAATTGGAGTTGTGGTTAGATTCTTGGAAGATCCTAAAGAGTCACATTATGTGAAAGTAAAGAGAATTTTTAGATATTTGAAGGGTACATTTGATTTTGGATTATGGTATGATGGATCAAATTATTTTACTTTATGTGCACACATTGATACAGATTGGGTAGGAAGTGTAGATGAGAGAAAAAAATACTAGTGGTGGAGCATTTTTCGTGGGAGGAAGATTGGTTTCCTAGATAAGCAAGAAACAAGACTATATTTCACATAGCACAATATAAGAAGAGTATGTAGCAACAAAAAAAAATTGTAATAAAATTATATGGATGAAAAAAATGTGGAAAGAAATTATGATTGAGTTAACAGAGCATGTTATCATATGTTATGATAACACAAGTATAGTGAGTATGTCAAAGAATCCAATTATAGATTCAATTAAAAAACATATTTCTATTAAGTATCACTTTTGAGAGAGAAATTTGCAGAGAAAGAGATCATATTAGAATATATTAGCACAAGGAGCATATAGCAGACATATTTACAAAACCTTTATCGAAGGAAGCGTTTGAGTACTTGAGAGGTATGCTTGGGGTTATGCCCCAACCTACTTTTGAGTAGTTGATGTAAATATTGCATCAGTCTAGTGGTAATAGAGTACTAATTCTTTAAATATTAACAGGATGCTTGATACTTCCTCTATGGTGGGGTATTCATGTTTGAGTTGACTCATAAAGGACTATTGGTGCTTGGATTTAATAGTGTCTTTGGACTCTTGAACTTATTACAAATCTTATGAAGATAACTAACATAATGATACCTTTTCCATTGATGTCAATGGGGGAGAGTAATACATGAAAAACATCTTTCTATATTGATTGATATTAATGGGAGGGTAACACATGTTAAAAACTTATTGATATCAATGGGGGAAGAAGATTCAAAAGAGCCTATCCCTTGGAGGAGAAATGTTCCTAAAGTGAAGATTTGATTGATGAAGAGGATTTGAAAAGATGATAATGTATGGAGGATATTAACACCTTCCTTATGCATAACTATTATAGAATATATGGCATTCATGGAAAACATGAATGGGAGAGAAGTTGTAATAGAGACAATTGGTATTCATGGACCTTAGATGTTTTTCATCTATTTTTTCATCAATACCAAATGGGAAGATTGCTAAGCATAAATGTTGTTGGTATTCCTATAGAGAAGTATCATAGTATTGTTGGTGACATGATTCAAAGTTTGTGTGTTGCATTCATGATAGAGTTTGTCATTGATGTCAACATACTGGTTATTTTGTGAAGACTAGCAGAGCAGTAGACAGATTTTGGCTTTGTGTAGTTTCAGAAATATAGAAAAGCTTATGCATAGTTGAGTGGATGTTCTAAAAAGTGTCTAAATGCTACAATTAAGAGTCCATACAAAAATATGAAGACTGGATAGAGATATTATGGTTTTAGTGAAGGCAGTGTTCTGACAGAGTTTCTGAGAAGTAGTTTGTCATGCCCTAAATTTAATAAGGCAAAACCCAACCAACATTTTTTTTTGAAAGGTAAAACCATGTATCTATGTGTAATGGATATACTCCATTGTACTACATAGAGATTGAAATCTAAAATCCATGTTTCTTAAGGTCATTAGGGTACCATTGATTCGATCATGGGTTAGAGGTAATACTTACCAACTTTTAGGTACGTTGATACTTTAACCAGACCTTAGGTGTCAAGGTTAAGATGCTAACATTCCAAGTTAAAGTATGGGATACATTTTTGTTAGGTGTCAGTATAGAAGGATTCATTACTTTACCATTAAGCAAAACTAATTTTAGTTCATTTCGTAGTATTTTGTTTTGCTTTCCTAATAATGTGCATTGTATATATGTTAACACAAGATGCATCAGGTTGTAATAAGGTGGTAATAAGTTAATTGTTATGGTTATTATTTTAATTTCAAATATTAGCAGGTTTTATTACTTGCATTAAGGTTATATTGAAACTTATAAGATTACAATGTTTACTATTATTCGTAGTGATTGATTATATCTAACATTTCATTTCCTAACCACAAGATGATGTGCAATAATTAATAACATATTCATTTTATGTACTCATGATAACTTTTACTAATTAAATCGACCACCCTTCTACCACATACTAACCATTTCACTAATCTATGACGAACAAAGGTGAATTCACTTATTTGTTCTCTCAACTAACTTATTAGGCACTCATCCACATCCATAACTAACTCCTCCATACATTACCTATAAAGTATAAATTTAGTTAGCTTCTTTCTACATATCTTCTAGTTGGAGATTGCCTAGAATCATTTAGAATCATTTATTTCCCATTCATATTAAAAATTATATATATATATATATATATATATATATATATATATATATATATATAATTTATTCTAATTCTAAACACTACTACCTTTTGATAGTATTAGCTAATAACAAACTAATACTTGTATGCACCCTAAAATGGTCGCCTAGACTATGGGCCCCCATTATTCAATTTCCTAGATCAAATGGTTTGTAATATTTTATTAAATCAATTTCCTTGATCAAATTCTATTATCTCATTTCTTATGTTGATCATTTTATCCTAAGTCTTATTTAATTAAAAGAAAATCTCCCTTTTAATTAAATAAAATAAGTTCCCATTTAATTAAAATAAAACCTCTCTTTTAATTAAATAATTCATCCACATTTAATTAATTAAGAGAAAAACCCCTCTTTTAATTTAATTAAATATTTCCTATTTAATTAAAAGAACTTGCTTCCTTTTAATTAAATAAATCCCCACTTGAAAAATGAAATGAAATAAATAAAAATAAAATAAATCTTTTTTTTAAAAAAATCTCTACACTTAAATGCACATATCTCTAAGTGGGAGTCCCCTTTTTCGTCTTTCCACTTTCTTCTCAAACACTCCTCTTTTCTCATTGGTGAAATTTTGTCTCACATGGATCAAACTCTATTATCCCATATTGGTTGTGAGAAGCCTCCCACCTCCACATTTTTCTTTATAATGAGCCCTCTCCTTCTCATTTGCATATAGAGCAATAAAGAGAGATATAGAGAAAATAGTTGGTTGCTATAGTATTGTTATGCTACAAGTTTAGAGAGCAATTTTGGAGAAGAAGTTTGAGCATTAAAGCTTTTTGTGCATAACTTCTATCTTCTTGTCTTATTCTCTCTTGCATCCATAGCTTCCATCATGAGGTTTCATCCTTGCATTTTCATATTATCTTAGAGTCATATTTATTTTCATATATTAATATTGCATTTTTATTTCCTTTCATCGATTAGATTTCCTTTCTTGTGTTGCTTTGCATTGTCATCATTTAGATTAGTTTACATTTTCATTTGCATTCATATTTTAATCCTTGAATCTCTTGTTTCATGGTGTACTTGCATGGGCACATACTAGGTCAAACTGAGGGCCTCTATCACAAACCCTTGCACTCTATGAATAGAGAGCTATGAGTTGCCATTCGAGACCTCATTCTTGAGCAATCTTGGATATAATGATTCATAGAAGTATGCTTACATTTTTGGTGCCCACCATGGGGCAACCCAACTTTACCTCCTAGTTTTGGATATTTTTGGAGTTAACCCCCTTGTATAGATTTGTTTGGAGACAAAAAATCCTATATCTAAAAGATTTGATCATATCTCCCAAATGACTTGGTATTTTCATTTGAATTATTTTTTGCAAGATGGTGACATATTAGACAAGCTTCAATCCAAATTTCAGATTTCAAGGTATTTTCAATTTTTTATTATTTTTTTGAGCAAATTAGCAAATTTTTTGGAAAAGTTTGCATTTTTACAAATCCCTCTAAATTATAAATAGAGTTGGCTCTTTGTATTTTGATTTTAGAGATCATATTAGGGCTCAATAATTTGATTTGCAAAAATTGGTCTATTTTGACAAAATGGCTTCCTAGGGCACAAATGAAAAGATATTCTCAAAATTTTGACATTTTTGGAAAGCTCTTTAATTTTTGATAGGGGTCACTTTTTTGCATTTAGGGTTTTGGATCTGAATTCATATCATAATGGTCCAATATTGATGACTAGTTCAAAAATCAATTTTAGACTCTGTCTTCAGGGTTAGTTAGTTATGGTTGTGTTCTAGGAGGAGCAGAACTGATGATACAGTAGCCAAGACCCAATGAGATTTTTATGAGTACATAGCAATCTGAGTATGGTGACCATGCAACCAAATGAATCATCTATGGTTCTACCTTTGTTTCACAACAGTGGTGAGGAAGATCAGAGCAACACTGGTTCCTCTGCAACACTCTCTGGAATGCACGGTGTGTTGTATAAAAATGTAATAAAGGAATAACACTAAGCAACTAATGCACATTCCTACATTATCATGCAAAACCTCAAAATATGAAAGAAGACATGTAAATGAACAACAAAATAGCACTATGCAAACCTCATGAAACCATCAAGTGTAGATGATTTCATTGCTCATGGGATGTGGTTGCTCACAAATCCAGCAGCATAACAATGAGGTAGAAAGTGCTTGTGAAAATGAGGAGAGGGCTCTCCTTTTATAGTAAAATGGATGCAATGGACAACTAATATTGAATGCAAGATGGATGGCTAGGATCTCTCAGGATAAATGAGGTGTCCATGAGGTGGAGGCCAAGTAGACTCCATGTGGATTAGGGTTTTGACCATTCAAAGGGGGCAAGATGCTCACACATGTGTGAGCAACGTTTGATGTGACATGTCAATGACAGGTGTAAGAGGTGTGTAAGATCATATTTCCTCACACATGTGTGAGACATCTTTGAAAGTGATGGGTCAATGACATGTGTAAGAGGGTTGGAGGCTCAAGGTTTCTCACACATGTGTGAGACACCTTGGTTCACATGTGAAGGGGGACAAGGTTGTAAGTGTGTAAAAGTCACATGTCACATGTGACTAGGGTTTGCTAATCCTTTGATTAGGATTGTGCAAATGATTAAGAATGTGATTAGAAGGGAAACTAGGATTAATTAATGGGAAATTGGATTGACCTAGGTTAGAAGGATGGGTTAGGTTAGGGAAGTGAGGTTAGGTGAGGGTTAAAGTTAGGAGCCATGTGCTCAAATAGAATTAAATTTAATATTTAATTCCAAAAGGGATTAGGCAAGGATTAATTAATTAAACAAAGTACTTAATTAAAGGAGATGGGTTAGGATTTAAATAAACCTTAGTTTGTTTAAATCAAGAAAAGGTGAACATAATTAAATAAATGTAAAATTTATTTAATTAAAGGTAAGGGAATTAAATAAATAATAAATATTTATTTAATTGGTCAAGACACGTCATTTGGACAATTTTAGGTGTTTACATTTTGCCCCTCTTTGATATAGCATTAGTAGTGTTGTATCAAAGAAGAATAAAATATAGTGGCTACGAGGATAAGACTAGTAGCGTGATGCCCCAGTCATGAAAGGATGAGGAAGAATGATGAGGGTGGAAGGGTATGGAAGGGTATGCCCCCTCGAGAGGACATGCGGGTTAGGAGAACACAGATGTTCTCTCAAAATGGAATGGAGAGGAAAATGAAAAGAGTGATAAAGCTATGCTACAATGGTGTGAACAACCTAAGTTTGATATTGTATTTAACACTATGCACCAAGGTATGAGGAACCAAGATGACAATGTGTCAAGTACGTTAAAAAGGTATCTAATACAACCATATGCCTTATGAAACCATGATATAGAAGACCATGATTCCTGGGACAATAGGATGCAAAGACCATGATAAATGCAAAAAGTACTAATGCAGACAAGTAACAAGCAATCGTGCATGAAAAACCAAAAGCAAAGCAAAAATATTGCCCCTAGTCAAGCTAAAAACCCATTAATGGATTGATTGATAATGATTGATTAAGGATGGCAAAGCTAACAATATGCGTAATGCACATCCAAGGATTGGGAAGGATTCATCCCATGATAATGATGTTTGAATATGGTTAATGGATGATCAGCTAATTGGGTCAAATTGATGTTCAAGATTGCAAGATTAGATTGATTGAATTAGTATTGATTGCATAGTGATATGTTTTTTGATTTTCTGCTATTATGGCAGATAGAAGAATGAACGTGGATGAGATTGGAAGAATAGATGTTGAAAAATGATGAGAGTAGGATCGATATTGATTTGAAAGAATTAGAAGAATTGACAATTGATTGAAGAATGAATGAATTTGATTGAAGTGATCGAAAGAATTGGATTGAATGTGATATGAACGAATATAATGGATAGAAATGAATTGATTAGAGGAATGTGTTAGAGAATGGATAAAATGAATGGATTGAATGAATGTGAGATAGAATGAATAGAATGGAACCAATGACAAGGGAGGGTAAAGGTATGGTAAATGGAGGAAAAGCAACATGAGTAGGTGGATGAAAGGAATAGTGAAATGATATGAGGGGCCAAATGATATGGTATCAAAAAGTGCGGAACCAAGGACCATGTTTCAAAGGAGTCCAAATTCCCCATACCAAGGATAGGAAAATGGAAGGAAATAGGGTGGGAAAGGAGGCATGAAAATGGGAAAATGGTGCGAAGGCTTAGCGTATGGAGGAAGAGAAGGCATGTCTTCTTCCAACGCATGTATGAACATTTTGATATTGTGCCTCTAGTATGGATCACGAGCATGGGCATGCAAGGGGAATGGATAAGGGATATGGGAGGGAGTTTATGAAATATGAATAATGATATGAAGGGTATGGATGAAATGTGCAATATGAAGTGGATGAAATGGAGGGGATAACCAAGACCAAGGACATATGAAAGGGGGATGGAAGTACGTATGAGTATGGATGGAAAAATGGATGAAAGGAACATGACAAGACCTATGGAAGGGAACATATGGATAACATGTCAAAATCAAAGATATGGAAGGATTACGAGATGTATGTAGGAAAATGTATGGATAATGCACCAGGGATATGGAAAGTGAGCATGGATGGATGGAAGGAGAATGAAAGTCAAGATCAAAGATGGAAAAGGAAAAGGAATGGTAAATGGAAGTATGTAAGATATGTAAGGAAGAGCGGTATGGATGGAGCTTGCCCCCAATGTAGAGTGCAAGGGGAAGAGGAAAAGTGAATGGATGGATAAGTGGAGTTGGAAGACATTGGATACATGATAGGAAAATGAAGGGATGACTCAAGCATCTATATACGTGGATGGTATCCCTTGATATATTTTTCCATTTTTATTTTCAAGGAATTTTGATTATTTGCTCATAGATGTTGATAGGTTAGTGAACGGAGGAAAATGGCTTATGAAAAAGGTTGGATTAAGGGGGTGGAGTGGGTGGGAGGAAGACATGGTTGATGGATGCTAGGTTGGAAGACATGTGAATGAGTGGATGAAGGAAGTGGAAAGATTGTCATTGGAACACACCTTGAAGGGTGATAGAAAGGAGGAAATTGTGCGGGATATGTAGGGGAGAGTGTGGATTTTGGGATATAGGGACCCAAAATGGATGAAGGAGACGATGGATTTAGGATGGTGGATTTTGGGGCATAAGGACCCAAAATGGATTTAGAAAATGGAAGCATGGATGATTCATGCATGAGGGAAGCCTTTGGATTAGCAAAATTGGATGTCATTTTGAATCTTTCTTTGAGATTCATTGCTACATTAAGTAGATTTGGTATCCACAAATTTTTTGCATTTTTGATTTTCAGCCTTTGTGGCCTTTTGATTTTGCTTTGGATCAGATTTTTCTTTTCTTGAACATGTCTTTTAGAGGGGACATGTTGAGCCTTGGGCTTTTGTGGATTTTTTCCATTATTTTCTTTTTCTTTAGCATCCAATTCGCTTCCATTGGCTATGGTAGGGGTGCATGAAGGTAAGTGGGATGGAGAGCATACAGATGGTGAACGTTGGAAGGAAGTCAAGGATGTGTGCCTTTGTTGATCTTTAGGAGCATGAGTGGATGAAGGGGAAAACATGGATATGGTGGATGGGTGTATGTAAGGAACCAAAATGGAAGGAAGAGATGAAGGGTTTGGATGTGGAACATAGGGCCCTAGAATGGATCGAAGATAAGGACCTAGAATGGACCTGGAATATGGAGGATGGGTACATTTGGGTTTGGATGGAGGAATTGTGGAAGGCGTACGAACATCTTGAGATATTATTTCTTCAATGGGATGCTTATCATTTTCAATACAAGATGTGAGTCCATGTAGATGGGGTTCATGAGTGGATTGGATAGGCATGATACGATAATGTGGAGGAGTAGGATCGCAAGGGGGATTATGAGAGATAATAGGATTTGGAGATGGAGTGGGATCATGAAAAGAAAACGAAGGGGTGCCTTGATCTTGACTTAGAAGAGGATTATGGAGTGGAATGCATGGATCATGAGATGAAATAGGATCATGAGATGGAATAGAGGGGATGAAGCCATGAGATAGGGTGATTTGATCTTGACATGGAGGAATATTAGTGGATGGAGTGGAAGGAATATCTTCATGAAGTGGAGGAGCTATGGAGGCTAACTCTTGAGATGGAATGGAAGTGGTAAGGTGTGTGGTACATGGAATGTCTTGATCTTGGTTAGGAAGGGAATCATGAGATGGACTAGGGGGGATAAATGGATCTTGAGGGATAGGGGAATGATGGGATGGAGAAATGCTCAGATCTAGAGGAGAAGAGGCATCTATAATGTCATGCTTTGGAGGAAGGTCATGAGATGGAATTGGGTGTATGACTTTGGGTGATTGGCTCTCTTCATTTTTTATTTTACACTTAGCCAAGAGTGATGTGAAAAACCCCTTAGGAGGTGGGGATGATGTGGATTTTGGAGGACTATGATTGTGTGAAGGTTGAACTATGGGTAGGGGATTGCATGGAGGGTTGGGGTTGGATGGGACATGAGGACTAGGATCTTCAAAACATGGGGGAAGAGGACACATGGCATGAAAGGTGGCCTCTTTCTATTGACTTGCTAAAAGATAATTCTTTAATTTTTCCATTTCCATAGCAAGGGAATTTGTGTTGGAGGAAGTGTGTGAGCTAGGAATGGAATCGTATGTAGTGGAAGGGTAAGGAGGTGGATTTCCCTTGTCAAAGGCAGAGGAATAATGAACATGAGATGGATTAGATTTGGATATGAAGTGTTGGGGATGGATTTGATATGTAGGTTGAATGGGAGGTATAACTCCATATTGTCTTTGAATATTGTCAACCATTTGATTAAGCAAATTCAAATCCATAGATGCTAGAGGAAGAGTGATGAAAGATTTGATGATGGATGGAAGATGAACTTAGGACTAGGAGCTTTGGACTTTGTATTGATTTGATTTGAATTGAATTGGACTTGATATTGATTTGATTTGATTTGATGTGATTGAATTTGATTTGATTAAATTTGATGTTGATTAGATTGGATGAGGGTTTGATTTGATTTGATAAAAACCTTATCAGATTGAATGTGAGATTTGAATGAAAGTCCAATGTTTGTGACAATGCTCCTATGACCAAAGTAGAAGATTTGATGCAAAGTTGAAAATGAAATTAGAAAGATTGATTGATTTTGGATGAAGATGTAAATGGATTGAATTTGGAATTGATTAGAAATTACTAGATTTGACAAGGGATTGGATTAGAAGGATGATGATGTGGTTTCGACGACGAGGTGCAGATGCCTGCGAGACGGGCGGGGAAGCACATAGGGGCCATAGCGAAAGCGACAGAGAGATAGGCGTCGGGCTGCGACCGTGGTTGATGAGAACAGTGTAGGTCATAAAGTGCAGCGGCGGCAGTTTTCGACAACGAGGTGGGGCCGCCGGGGAGAAGAGGGAGCGGAGGTGTCGGGTAGGGGAGGCGGCTCGGCCGCAGTGGGAATTGTAGGGGGGAGCAGGGGGGAGGACATGGCGAAGGAGAGTCAAAGGAGTTAGCTGTGGGAGGAGAAGCGGTGGGTGAGGAGTGTTCGGCGAGCCAAGCGGCGCGAAGGGACGGTGGTGGGATTAGCCGCGGGTTTTGGGGTTTCGGGCCGAGAAGTGCAGTGGCGAGAGGAGTTTGGAGGCTGCGGTGGGCCAAGATTGGGGGGAGCCACCCGGAGTAGGGTGTTGGGGCCATGGCGAAGGAATTGCAGAGGGGAGGGGGGGCATCGAGAGATGGGAGAGCTGCCGAGGAGCGGCCGCGGGGGTGACGCTCGCGGGCGCCGCTAACCTACAGAAAGAACAAAAAATGATTTTTATTTGTATTTATTTATTTATTTTTTTGGTTAATTTTTAATTTTTAAATTTTTTTTTCTCTTTTAAATTTGATTTTTTGATTTTATGTAAAAAAAAAACTAACTAACAAATAATTTTTTACATATATAAATGGTAACCCCCCCCCCCCCCCCCATTTTTTTTTTAAAATCATGTTGCATAAAAATGTAATAAAGGAATAACACTAAGCAACTAATGCACATTCCTACATTATCATGCAAAACCTCAAAATATGAAAGAAGACATGTAAATGAACAACAAAATAGCACTATGCAAACCTCATGAAACCATCAAGTGTAGATGATTTCATTGCTCATGGGATATGGTTGCTCACAAATCCAGTAGCATAACAATGAGGTAGAAGGTGCTTGTGAAAATGAGGAGAGGGCTCTCCTTTTATAGGAAAATGGATGCAATGGATGGCTAATATTGAATGCAAGATGGATGGCTAGGATCTCTCAGGATCAATGAAGTGTCCATGAGGTGGAGGCCAAGTAGACTTCATGTGGATTAGGGTTTTGACCATTCAAAGGGGGCAAGATGCTCACACATGTGTGAGCAATTTTTGATGTGACATGTCAATGACAAGTGTAAGACGTGTGTAAGATCATGTTTCCTCACACATGTGTGAGACGCCTTTGAAAGTGATGGGTCAATGACATGTGTAAGAGGGTTGGAGGCTCAAAGTTTCTCACACATGTGTGAGACACCTTGGTTCACATGTGAAGGGGGACAAGGTTGTAAGTGTGTAAGAGTCACATGTCACATGTGACTAGGGTTTGCTAATCCTTTGATTAGGATTGTGCAAATAATTAAGGATGTGATTAGAAGGGAAACTAGGATTAATTAATGGGAAATTGGATTGACCTAGGTTAGAAGGATGGGTTAGGTTAGGGAAGTGAGGTTAGGTGAGTATTAAAGTTAGGAGCCATGTGCTCAAATAGTATTAAATTTAATATTTAATTCCAAAAGGGATTAGGCAAGGATTAATTAAGTAAACAAAGTACTTAATTAAAGGGGATGGGTTAGGATTTAAATAAACCTTAGTTTGTTTAAATCAAGAAAAGGTGAACATAATTAAATAAATGTAAAATTTATTTAATTAAAGGTAAGGGAATTAAATAAATAATAAATATTTATTTAATTGGTCAAGACACATGATTTGGACAATTTTAGGTGTCTACACACGGATTAAAATAAAACCAAATACAAGGTTGGTGGAGTTCCAAACAATGTTGTGGGAGAGAGCGTTGCAATGGTATATTCAATGTAAGTAGAGTGCTCCCATATTGATGACTAGGTCAAAAATCAATAAAAAAAAAGGGCATTTAATAAATAACTTGCATTTAATTTTCACAATGGATCAATGCATGATTTGAGTTTTCATTTGGGTTATTTTCTTATTATTATCACTTTTAAAAATTAGATTTTCAAATTTAACCCTAGTTTTGCATAAGTTGGATATATATTGCATATCTTGTGTTTGTTTTTTTTTTTTGTTGCAAGCGAGTGTTCAAGTGTAAACAAAAGGTATAACAGAGAAAAAGACACGTTGCAAGGATTATCAGGTATTTTGTTAGATCTCTATAGAATTTAGATTTAGAACTAAAATGAACATCTCATGTGTCTAGCTTGAGTGCTTTTACATACTTTCATCGATTCACACTTCATTTGGTGCTCTAAAATTGGATCTAGATTTTCTTTCATGCATCTATGTTTCACATAGAAATTAGGCCCTATGAACACTATTTGGGAGATCTTGAGAGATTGAGCTTCATTCATTTTCTTTACATGTGAAGCTCCTCTTAACGATGGATCCCCTTGTAGGTATGGAAGGATATATTTTATTATCTCACTATTCCACTTGGATTTGTCCTCAACATCCATTAGTACTTTCTCTTTTGAAATTGGTGGTGTTTGTTGTTGGATTTCTCAAAAATTTAGTGGGGTGATTTCAAATTAGCGTGTCAAAGAATCTTGTTTGCTATGTTTGGGTAAACTGAAGAGGCTAGAGGAGTATGCAATGTTCCCTTTTGGGCACATTAGAAACTTGGAACCTTTGAATCCAAACCAAATTCCCATGTGATACAACTTTGTGAGTCTTCTTTGATTAGAGAGGGTTAAACTGTAGTGAACATTCCCTTTATTGGGTCAACCACATGGATGGAACCTCATGCAGTAATAGCCATTTTTGATGACATAGTAGCAACTAATATATAAATATCCTTGTGGGGGAAATCCTCATGGGTGTAGTCTTTTGTTGGGCTGTCAGATCTCCTCGGTATCTTTGATTGATTAAATTCTCAAAATATATCAAAACCCTGGTGCGCCAAAATTGGATTTTGCCCACTCTAGATTGCAAAAGCTATAGAGTTTTACATTACTAAGAAACATAGTGCTACAAAATTTTCTTTTCTAGGACAATGGGCATGATTGGAAAACATTTTGAGAACATATACAGTAGCGATTCTAGGGATTAGATTAATACAACGACACTATTCTTGTTCATGTGCATGGTTGCTTTGTCCCTTACTCATTGTTTGAAGATGTTTTCTTGAAATCCCTATTTATTGTCTTGTGTGCCTAGTTTATGATTCAAAATTTGTCACACAAAGTTGGATATTTAAAACAAACAAAATCTAAGTTCCTGAGTGAAGACTTTATGATCAAACTACTTTGTTATCCTATTATTTCTAGTCCCTCTATGTTAATCTGGTTCAAACTGGGCTACTTACCCCATTGTTAGAAACTTTTTTGCACCTTGGGTTATTGTGCTTTAACCTCTTGAATTAGTAATCATTGATTTTTCAAGAGACCTTTTTTGGACTTGGTGAGTTAGAGATCTTCCTTGTTGAGAAATATATACCTTGGATTCTTTGATATTATGCTTGGAGTGTCTTAATAATTTCTTGTCTATCCACTTTCATAAAACTTCAATTTTAATTATTTATAATTTGGGTAAATCATCCTCCTAGTCCATATGTGCTAGGGTATTCACCCAAAGTTGTGGGCACCTCTGTGGTAGTGTTGGTTTATGCCTATTACAAAATTCTATCGTATCACATCTCTTTTGGACAAGTGAAGTGTTTTTACTATCCTAGTTTGGTACCAACATTTCTTAGGGTTATCTTATCAAATAGTACCTTTTCTTTCATGTTTATTACAAGTGCTATTATATGTTTCTTAACATTCGAATGAACTAAAATGGTATCAAATTTTTCAAAATGACTCTTGGTCTTCTTTCTTCTTCATCTTCCATCTCTTTCTAATCTTCCATTTCCATTATTTCTCTTCTTCATGTCTTCTTGATTCTTTTCCTCCTATTATCATATAGCCTACCTTCTTCTATTCATTCTTTCTCTTCTTCCATGCTTGATTCTTCTTCTTCTAAAACCATGGATATTAAATATCTTGTTAGGGACCCTCATTTGAGCATAAATGAGCTTGACCTCCTTATTGAATTTGAAAAGTTTTGTTACTCCAATAGATATATGGATGCTAACCTTGTGAGAAAAATGATAGAAAAAGGGAAGAAATTAGACGTTCTTGCTAGGATCATACGCAGGACCATATCATGATATCCCTCTTCCAAATATTTCTTATCTTCCAAATCTCACCACGATTCTTCTAGATATCATTCACATTTCTCATCTTCTAAGTCTTATCATGATTTTTCTAAATATCGTTCACATTCTTCATCTTCTAAGTCTTATCATGATTCTTCTAAATATCATTCACATTCTTCATCTTCTAAGTCTTATCATGATTCTTTTAAATATCATTTACATTCTTCATATTCCAAGTCTTACCATGATTCTTCTAAATATCATTCGTGTAGGTCTTCACCTACCTCTTCTTCATGATATCATTCTTCTTCTACTTCTACCAAGAGTCTTATTCCTCTTATTGAGACATACCATAATGAACAACATGAAAAGTCTTGTGATATGTCTATCTATAATTCCTATAGTGACAATGATTATGATAACAGTGACTATTATATTCCTACGAGTCCTAAAAGTCCTCCTAGTCCTATGCTTGTGCTTAAGGGGGATGAGTCACAAATATATATTGATGGTAATCCATATGACTCAAATTTTGAAAACAACATTGATAAATTTTGTGAACAATACTTAAATGATAAATCTGCAATTTTTAAGGAAGAGAAAGCATTTTTTTGCACTAAAATAAAACATCAATGGCATAAGAGTTCCTCTTCTAAGAACCCTCATGCTGAAAATAATGATTACACTATTGAGCAAGATCATGTTAATGTTGAACTTTTGCCTTCTGATGCTTCCCTTCCATCTTCTACTTTCTTCACTATCCATACATCCCCTAAAGTTTTTGAGTCTCTCAAATCTTCTACCAATCCTTCATCCAACAAAGATTCTAATTCTTTTCATGTGGTTCCCTATAGTTATCGTCAAAGGCTACCTCTTAAAGAAACTCAAGTTAACCTTCACTTGGCTGCAAATACTTTTGATAATGCTAAACCTAAAGAGCCTAATCCTTCATGTGTTATAATGCCTACTTCAGCTATTCCTTCATCATCTATTCCAAAGTCTTCCATACAATTCCAACATGCTTCCTTCTCCTTAGGAGTGGTTTCATGTCAAGAGGACTCTAAAAATGATAAAGAAAAGAATATAAAGAAAGATCAAGATCAAGAACCCTCCATGTCATCCAATTATTTTCATGATGTCTCTGATCCATTTCATGGTTCTTTTGATCCTTTGTACCCTTCTTCATTCATTCCACCATGTCTTAAGTCCTCTCCTAAGCAAGATCAAGCTACTACTTACACCACTGAGCTTATTGACAATCAAAATGACCTTAATACAATTGCACCTTCCAAAGATGATACTTCCATAAAGGTTATTAAAAATAGTATTGTTACTTCCCATGTTGAGCATGTTGAAAATCAAGAGAAAAACTCCACACGTATGCTATCCAAAGATCCTTGTCAAGATCAAAGTCTTCCATCTTCTTGTTCTACCACTCCATGTTCCCTTCCACTTTCTACTCTACCTAGGTCTTCTCAAGCTTCAAGTACTCCCATCAAAGAAGTTGTGCCTCTTCAAGATGTTCATGATCCTATTGAAAATCCAAATGCTCACTCTAAAGATGTTGATGTCCTTGATTTTCATATAGATATTGATGGACTTATTGATTATGCTTTTGCATCTTCCACACCCATCCTTGGACCTCCCCCATCAATACTAAATGCTTCACATCTTCCTTCCATCTTGGGTCCTTATGTCCCTTCACTTTCTATCATGCCACAATTTTACAAGGTCAAACATACCAATGTTAATTAGGGTAAAACATAACATTTATTTATTTATTTATTTGTTTTTGTTTTGTAAGGTTTCACATCGATGTTTGAATTAGGAAAATTATTAGAGATATAGAGATGTGCACCCAACTTGAATTTTCAAGTTTCTCTTGTGAGGGATACTTTTTCCCTAGTAGAAAAGTTATGCAAGGTGCTAGGATGTTAAACTCTTAATTTCTCTCTTTTTGTTTCTTACCCTATATAAGCAGTAATCAATTCATTTTCTTACACAAGTTATGTTGAGAGAATGCTATTTTTTTGTTTAAGTTCTTGTTCTCATTATTGTAGTGCAAGTTTTTAAATCTCAAATTCTATTTATCCTAGGTCTCTTCCAATTTGGTTATTGATTTTGAAGATTTATTTAACCTAATTGTATATCCTTTATCTTCATTGTTTTATGCTAACCTAACAATAAATATTTCTTTATTTCTAAAATAATATTACGTTGTAATTTATCTAAACCATAGCCTTGGAAGCATAAAACATCTCTTTAATATTATTATTTTTCTTTTAACCTTAAAAATTATACCACCAACCTATAATTATAACTAAGACCACTAAAGTGGGAATTATATCTACCTCATAATCCATGCATAACCCCTAAACTCAAACATCCTATACTATCCCTTCTGCCCATAAATATCTACATTATCATTTACACATTATAAATGCATAATCTTTACAACTATACGTTTTAACTTTATTTTACAAACCTTTTGTTGCCACGTGAGCTAAGTCTTCCTAGGCATGAGTGGAAGCAGTATTTAATAAGCATTAACATTTAAGCCCTTCACATCTTGAAGCATGGTCACCTACCCTTCTTGTTTTTGCTGCCCATGTGATTGGCTTGGACTTAGAACATGAGGAAAGGAAGAATTTGAATTGTTAAGTCACCCACCACCATTAATGAGCTTGGTTAAAATGGAGGCACCCAAGATATGTTGGGGTCTACACCAAGACTTGAGGTAAGTTTAATTTGGTTGACTTGAGTTATATATTATTTGCATTCTGCCTCCATTCGACCTAGGGAAATGGGTGGGGATGTGGCCATCCCCACTTGGATTTTCCCATTGTTTTTTTTTTGTTTTCTTCTATTAGTATTTTCCTAAGTTTAGATTAGGAATACATAAACAATGAATTTTTTTTGTCTCCCCATTTATTGTGTCAGGTCCTTGAGTTGTCAATAATGATTAATATAAAGTCACATCTTATAAAGGCTAAGTTAGCAGTTTTCTTAATTTGGAGTTTTTTTTTGAAAAAAGTTTACTTGACTAACTAAGTATTGTTATTTTATTGAAGGTTTATTATTTTATTGGTCTGTAATAGAATGAACTTATTTCTTATGTATCCATACATTTTCCATAATGTTTTTTAGGCAACTCCAGGTCTCTTTTAACTTATTTATTGTCTAGTTCTTGAAGACATTCTCCATATATATTAAACTTGGATTTTATAATGGTCTAATACTAAATTGCACATCATCAACATCCATTTTAACTAACAATATAACATAAAACATCTAGTATGCCATTATCAAAAAAAACAATCTTAATTGCAACAAAAAGAACTCAAGATTTCTTAAACTGATTTGTAGAGCATCAAGAATGCATTAAGGAAACTTCCATATCACCTATTCTCTATGAATATACTATCTCCCATACCTTTACTATCGAATGCATGTTTCACAATAAATTTTATTTCCAATGTAGAACATTTACAATTAACCTTATTCCCATGAAATTTTAAGAAACTGAAGGTATCAACTAATAATGCTTAGTTCTTTTTCCATGATTTAACATGATGCAAATTGTTTTCTCAACATATACTAAAATTTAAGAAATGATATATCAAGCTCAAAATCAACACCCTAACAATAATCATAAGGTGGTGGAAACATTCTCAAAACTACACAATGAAGAAGCACATGTCAAGATAGCTCAAAGTCTTTCTACATGAAGCCACCAATAACACATTGTATGCTTATCCTAAATGGGGGTCCTTTTCATCTTTTCATCACCAACCCAAAAGAAGTCTTCTTCTACACCCATACTAAACTTCATGTCTATCAAGGTTTCCAAATTCTTCAAGCAAAATCCTGCAAAAACAAGGCAAAATGGGAACCATGGAGGCTCACCTCCCAACCTAGGCCTCAAGGAGGTCACCCACCGAGCTTGGAGAAACAAGGTATAAAAAGTTTCATGCTTCACATTCACATGCCATGCATATGCACAATAAATTGACAGGATTACACAACATACTCTCAACACACCCCATCCCAAGGCTTTCCACAAAGATTCAAAAAATGAATCAAGAATCGGGTGAAGGTGGGCTCTCATCATGAGGAGGATTGCATAGCCTTCAAAATTCACATCTTTTCAATATCAAAATTCCCTTTTGGGGCAATCAACATTCTCCCTTCTACATACCTCCTTGTACCTCCCAAAAAGCAAGTGAGCAAGATCATTCACATTCCATAGAATAAATACAACCATCTCCACACAAGGGAGGATTCCTCAACTCCATGTGTGAGCCCAACTAACCCCTTCACCCCAGGCATCTCTTCCCTACCAAGGGTGAGTGATGCCTCACACCCAATTCACAAGACATAGATCATGAAACAACAAAATCAAGAAAGACTCTCAAAACTCTACCCACGTGCAACATACCACAAAGATCCATTCACAAACACACCACAAGACACCACAATACCATCATGAAATGAAAACCATCATTTCTATTCTACATGCAGAATAAAGAAGCTTTATGGATCATGTTACCAACCTTCCTCCAAGCAAGGCAATGAATAATTGTGGTAGAGCTCCCTCCTTCTTCAAACCCTATTAGTCTCTAAAGGTAGAGAGTTGCCAAGTGAGGTTCAATTTAGCCATGCCTCTATTTATAACCCTCTTATTTTCGGATTCAATGAAGAATGTCATTTTCATGGGGTCTCCTAGGTCCACTAGACACCATAGAGGTCATTAATAACCCCCTAACCTATATTACTAACATGGGTAAGGTTAATTTTAATCACAATTTACCTTAAAGTTACTTTATGACCCTTCTAAAGCTAGGTAATTCAAATTTCAAATTTTCTTTCCAAAGGTGATAACCTTGTCCTTTTCTAACTAAGGCAATAAACAAAGTTCTCAATCAAAGCATTTAACATGGAGCAAGGTGGCCACATGATCCATTGATGAATAACATGTCATTTCACATAACAAGCGCAAGTGTCAAGTGACACACACATAAATCACACATTCACAAAATAAGCACACCACAATGAGGTTTACGAATTTTACAAAGATTCACCTTGGCAGAGTCATTAAACATGTGTCTATACCTTGTTTCCTTGTTAAGTTTCCATGGTTCAAATTTCTTGCACACTGAACTTAAACATTAGTAACCCAATAAAATAATATAGAATACATACAAACACGTACAACATTGATCCAATACCTCATACTTCTCATTAACATATACAATCAATTATCATCTAATCATTTCTATTCTAAGTACTATCAATAAAAAATTGCAATATCATATTCCATTTAACTTTCATCTAAGTGCATATTCAAAACATTGCATTATCATTCTCATAAAATATTTACAGCATTGAAATATCGAATATGTGTATCAACAATAATCCTTCTTACTATGAATCATTTTCAATCAGAGTATCATCACAACTCTTTCTCACATAACAATGAAACTCTAAGTCATCTTTAGTGAATTGTAAAAACAATATAAAATGGATCTTAACATATATGTTCTAAGTTAAAATCACTAATGTGCAAATTGGTTAACTAGTAACTTTAGGTTGAGTTAAACATAGTAATGTTCCTAGAAATATCCCGTTATCACATTATGAGGGGTTTGTCTGATTTTCCAAGTTTAACTCCACAGACTGTTAGAATGTTTCAATCATTATGTCATAATAATTTAGAACCAATTTCAAACATATCCATATACTCGATTATCATCATAACCTATGCTCATAGTTGTTCTTAGTAGGTTGAAAGTTATTTTATCCTTCCTAACAGCCTAGTAGATCATCCTTTGTCTTGAACATTTCAAATCTCATTTCCATGTGGTCTTATCTTATCAACCTAATGTTATTGGATAGAGTATCAAAATCTACATTAGCCTCCTATAGGATCCCTTAAATCATTATTAGTAAAAACAAAATGTCAATCATAATTCAATTATCTTCCAACCATATTTATTTCATCAGGATCTAGACTAGGGTGTTAGTGGCCTTACACTTTCCCCTCCAAACTCTCTAAATTCATCATCCATCTTGGGTCCTTATGTCCCTCCCTCTCCTATCTTTCATCAAGATCAATGTGGATGCATATTCTTGAATCCTTTTCATCCACCCACTCACCTAAACCCGTCATATCATCCTTCTTCTTCCACAAGTCCCAAGTCTTTTGGAAGTAACTTGAATGTTCAATACAAGAAAAAGAAGCAATGCAAGAATTCATATAAAAAATAAGACCACCATGTCTCCTCTAATCGACGTGGGGAATAAAGTCAAAAGAGATATCTAAGAAAAAAAATTATAAGACAAGTATGGGTTCCAAAATCCATCATTGCAGATATTATCTCTACATCATCAAAAAGAAATGAAAAGAGGCAGGTGGCTATATGGATTCCAAACTCTCTCTTTAGAGAGTCTAATGTTGAATAGTAATTGAAGTTGACATTCAAGCTTCCCAAGAATTCCACTTCATCTTCTTCCAAAAGCATTCTTCCATTCCATGTGCCTAAACTGCAACCTCTTATATCCACTCACCATATTCCTTCATTCACATTTTCTTCATCCCCTCGCCACCCTTCAAGGTGTATGTTGACATTGATCTTGCCTTCATTTTCATCTTCCAATCTCACTCACTTTTCATAAATCCATACCCTCCATTCTTGTCTTCCATCTTCCTTTCCCTATCAACATCTTTGAGCATATCATTTCAACTCCTTTCCATGTAATGGTTTAAACTTTCAAGGAGCATTATCTAAAAAGCTTGAATTCTTCTAAAAAATTCAAAAAAAATTTGAAAAAAAGAAAGAAAAAAAATGAAAATTTTGAAAATGTGCCTTGGTGAAAACCTGGTAATCAGGCACCTTGGTAGCAAAAGTAAAGAGAAATAAATTCATCCTATGGTGAAAACCACTCCCTTGTGATACCTTGGATAAGTACCATGATGAAAACCTGACAATCAAGCATCATGCATAGTTCTTCTACATCTTTCACCCATTTTGTCTTCTCTCTTTGATCTTGACAATGTTGACCAATACACAAACATTTGGCTATCTTGTGAGCTATCTTATGATGATCTTGTTTTCATTCCTTTCATGTTTAGCCTTCATATCTATTTTCCTCCATTCATTCTAGTTTTTCGCTATCATTTTCCCATTTACCCCTTTGATCTTGATCTAATAAAAAAAAGTAAAATGCGATGCTATGAAGCCTCTTGACATTTCTACTCCTTTGGATTGCATATTTCCCACTTTTACATTATGCTTTCATGAATTATCTTATGTTAGCCTTTCATTTCTTGTTCAAATGTGCTTTACATGACAAGTTTTCCCTAGCTTGGGTACTATTGAGGAGTTTTCCCTTGATGATTTCTTCCCTTTATTCTCCTTCATTCTCTTGTCTTTCATTTATTCCACCATCTTGCTAATCACTCTTGTCCTCCACCCTACTTGACATTGGGACTGCACGATGTGATCTTTCTTGAGAGTTTCATGCCCATTCTGTCTGGGGGCATTGTATATTCTTTGTACATATTTATTGATCCTAAAAAAATATTTAAAAATGATATATTTCAAAAATCTAAAAAAATGGTATATTGTGAAAATTCTAAAAAAAATTATAAAAAGTCCTGAAAAAATTTTAAAAAATAAAAATCAAGTGGTGAGAACCTAGGAAAAAGTGCTACTTGAGGCCTTTGCACCCCTATTTCTTAGCCCTTGTCCTTGACACTTGGCCTTTCTCCACCATGCCTTGTCCTTGTTTCCTTGGTTTGGAATTGGTCTTTCTAGGGGGCATAAGTGTGTTAGCTTCGATCTCTTGGATGAGTTAGTCTTTAGGACACCTCACAAATGGTGTTTTTCAACACCACCCCAATTGTATTTTTTTTCAATACAACCCTTGACATTGAGTGTTTTTCAACACTTATCAGTTTGGTCTTAACCAGTTTCATCATGTGATCTTCCCTGCTTGCAAGCATTCGATCCTTATCCTTCACTAATAGATTAGGGGTCAATTTGTGACAACGGGCAAATGTTATGTTGTTTTGGGTTTTTTTTTTTGAATTATAGCCCGACGACGTTGCAATTGCGACGTCAGGCATCACAATTTCGACATCATTGGGTTATAAGAAGAAAAAAAAAGGGCGCGTTGGTTGTCATTATACACTTCAAGAGTTTCTGATCGAGGGTCCCTACATGGAGTGACAAATTTTTTGAAGAAAGGCGCCGCCATTGAGAGTCGAGCATTCTGAGTGGAGTAAGGGGAAATTAAGGGGAAATTACAGCCGAACAAGCAAGAGGGTGCAAAGATTTTAGGAGAAGCATTGACTCTATGGATTCCAGGGTTCATGCAAAAGAATCAATCAATTCACACATCATGATCTCCCTTCGGAGATCCCATTGAAGTGTGAATGCATCGGCTTCCTCTTTGATTCAAGGGCACGGATTCAAGGGCACAGAATCAGTTGCATCAGTTTCCAACTGAACAGTTTATGAGAGGTGCATGTCGAGAAGTATTGTTTGAATTTTTTTATCAATGGCTCTTGATCCTCTTACTCTTACCATATTGCTACTTTTGTTTGATAATTTGAGTCTTCATTTTATTCTCAGAGGATTTTGTGACTTTCTTGTTTGATGAATTCTTTATGATTTTTTAAATAAAATATTTCTCTTTTAGTCTTGCTTGTCAACATATCATAGGTTAATAAAACTGAAAGCTTTCTTTTAGATAGATTTATTTTTAAAAAGAATGTTGAAATCTCTTGCATTGGAAAAATATTTCTAAAACATTTGATATACTCTTCATTCCTGCTAGTACTCAAGAAATTCACAGACATGGTCATTAGGTGCCTCTTAGAAAAAACTATTTCAGTGAAGACCACTACCATACTTCTATTCTGAAAGCTACTTACATAATTTTCATTTTTTTCTTAATGTAGATGCTACCTTTTTTCAAAGCTTCAACCAGTAGTAAACTTTGTGCTTCATTTTCTGAGTTATATCTTAAAAATATTCCCACTTGTGTAATGAAGTTAACGTGTCTTAAAAATCTGATAGCTTTTACACTAACACTACTCCTTGTTGCATGTTGATGATATAGTTTTTCCTATGTATAACCTCTATTGTGGACTATTCTTAAGTTATTTTTATTTTAGATCCTACAAGAGTTGTACTCCTCTCTTTGAAATTTTGAATAGATCATTTGTTGGGTCTTCAATAATATATTAGGCATGTTCTATTTGTCATAGGAAAGCTTAGTATAGTTCTATTATAAGAAATTCTACTTGATGCCTTTGAATTTCAAAACATTACTTTTGCTATATCAATGCCATGTTCATAAAAATCTAAACCTTCTAAAAAAATGCTTCTATAAAATATTGTGCTTAGTAATACTCTTAGAACTTTATATGTGGATATCTCCTATAGGTTTTTTGAAGATTTTTCGCATGAGAGCTATTTTGGGCCATTCTGTACAAAACCCATATCATTAGATAGATATCAAATTGATGAATCAGATTGTGACTCATTGGGACACTAAAAAAAATCAAGGAAGGAACTCTAATATCATTAGTTTAAAGGGAAATCATCATATGTTCACAAGTCTTTATAGCAAGGGAACATTACAGTAAAATTCTAAATCTACTCTTCACAAATAAAAGCCTAATCTACACTAAAGTAATTATTGATCCTTACAAAAATAAGGATTTCTACACTTTGAAAGTTAGTCTATAGATGCAAATCAATACATGATGGATATGTAGTCATTAGAACCAAGTCTCCATGTTAATTAGTTGATTAAGTTTGAATCTCAAATGTAGGATAACTCAAGTGGATGAGTTGGAACATTAAGGAATATTTTTTATTAGGGAAAAACTAGTCTTTGAAGGGGATCCAAAACCCTTTACAATAAAATGTTTAAGGGGACATGGTACCCCACTAAAATTAATAGCTACAATAGAAAAAGTATTACAAGACAACAACCCAAAACAAGAAAACAATTGACAACTAAAATAAAGTTAAACAAAGATCCACTTGCCCAAAAGTTAGCACAATGTTAAAGCCACACATAACATAATGATTCTATCTATCAAGGAGACCCACGGGGTTTAGAAAGGCTCCCTGAACCTCATCATTGGGTTTTGACTTGGCTCCCATAGCCACCACTATGGGTTTTAACATGGCTCTCAAAAACATCATCACCCACAACCTTAGAAGATCAATCATCAAAAATCCAACTAAAACTTTGGAGTTTTGGAATGCTCCCAAATTTTGAATTGGATCGCACAATTATTTTGATAGGATTCCCAAGTCTTTTAAAAATCACATACCTCATAGAAATGATCATTAGAAAGTTATCTGAAACTCTAGGTTTTAAGAAGACTCCCAAAACCTCCATGGGATTTATTTTGGATCCCACAACCATAATGGGATTTTTAGAGGATCTACAAAAGAACACAATTTTTTTAAAGGATCCCCAACCCTTCAAAATGGGATTAAACTTGGCTCCCATAACCAAAATGTCACCAGAAAAAAAGAGACCCCACCAATCATCCATAGTTGTAATGTGTATTTGGCATTTTTTTCGATAAATTCCCTATGTGAGCAAAATCATGACTGATTTATCATATCTCTATTTTATGCAATCTGAGAAAACTTTTCATGGTTTTGTTTGATCAAATACACATGGATTCTTGTCCATGGGTTCTTGCAAAGAAGAGGGAATATGAGTAAGATTATAGTTAAAAGTCTAACTATCTATCTCAAACTTACAGGTATGTTCTACATGTGACCTGGTATGGTACCTATCTTATCGATTCAAAGTATTCACCCTTGCACCTCATCAACCTTGTAAAGTTTCCTCCACACTGTCATTTTATTGATAGCAATAATATAGCATGAAGTTCAAACAACCTTTTAAAGATAAAGATTCTATACAAATAAAGCATATATGTTACAGTTCAAACTTTGCTAAAAGAGATTTAAGATATGCTTGGGACTGAATGGCTCAGTCGCCACCTGCTCCTTGTAGCTTTTAAAACCTTCAATGATCACCTTGAGTGCATTACTTAGTGATTAGCCTATTGCATAATATAATACAAGTGTTTGAACTTAAACAAAACATTGTTGGAAATATTGATGACACGTGCACATCAATTAACATGCTTTTGAACATGAACAAAGAAGCAACCCAAAGCAAGCCACATAAACACAGCACCACCAAAACTACAAAATAAAATTGTTGGCAATTATTTTAAAGCTATATCATGCTAAAAACTTATGCAAGGTAGTAGCAAAATCATGAAAAACAATCAATATAAAAAAGCGCATTCTCTTTGTAACATTTTTTACTGGAGGTAGATTCCTAATTTTTGTTTGATTGGAGGTAGATTCCTGATTCTTTGCCTTAGAACACTATCATCTTCAAAATCCTATATGAAATCTATATGACCATTTCATTTCTTTAATATGCCCTATGGATGTCCCTATCTAACTATATATCTTTTAATTGCATATAATAACTAATTTATGTGCTTTTTCATGACTATGTAATTTATCTTAATTTTTTGACTATGTTCAAGAAATTTTTTTTTTCTTGCAATTTTAGGTATGGATTTTACAATGAATGTCTACGAAAATATGGAAATGCAAATGTATGGAAGTATTTTATAGATCTCTTTGATTACTTGCCACTGACAGCCCTTATTGAAAGCCAGGTAAAGAAAAAGATATTATACACTATTTTGTTGGTACCTTGTGCAACATAACAAACTTGTTCTTACTATCAGAAAATTTAGCAAACTTGCCCACAAGCTGAGTTAATATTCACCCAAGACTGTGCTAACTCCAACATATGGTTGAATACATAAGATCCTCTTCAGTTAGGGTCCAATAACATGATTGTCAAGGCCAAATCACTTGAGTATAACAACATACATATACATCAATTTGCTACATTACAATATCCATGAATACATGCATGACTCTTACTAAAATTGGAAGAGAGAGAGAGAGAGGTGCAGAAGGAACTCATGTAGGTGCCACTAAATCCAATTTAATACTTGTACACCGATCCCCAAGAGTGCCTTGTCACACCACTCAATCATGTGGTACTCTCAGGTCCACCTCACTATGCTTGTGGAGATAGTCACATAGCCCAAACAAGAACACAAGGAATACAAGGAGGTATAAGCATACTCACACCAATCAATGTATATAGAGTGTAAATAAATCATAGGCTTATTTAACAGAAAACATGGAGCAACACAACATGAAGCAATGGCCACAATGCAATATCTAAACACACTCAATCAACCAATACCCAAGAGGTGCTATTCATACTACTAGGACTTCAGTGGTTGAGTACAGTGCATAGGGAATGTCATCACATGCCCATACACATGTGTCAACTATCCTCACAAGTCACCCATTTCCTTGAGGAAGTGCTCATGGTATTATTCTCATGGATTTAATTGTGAAACTACCCTCACAAGTCACCCATTGCCCTGAGGTAGCACTCTTGGTATTCTTGGGGATTTAATTGTGAAACTACCCTCACAATTCAGCCATAGCCTTGAGAAACTGCTTATGGTGTGCTCGAGGATTTGATTATGCATATTGCCCTCAGAAGTCACCCATGGCTTAAACTTTTCAAAGAAGGTAACAATATAAACTCAAAAGACTTGATTGGTCTTCACTAAGAGTGTAGGTCCCAAGATGATCACACAATATAATAACATGACTCCATTGGCGAACATGCCAAGAGGGTGGATCTCAATAAGATCTCACATTACCAAGAAATATCCCAATATATTAATATACCAAATCACAATATCCACAACATCTCATAGATCCCCTTTTACAAGCAAAGGCAATGTGCAACAAGCATACTCAATTGGCATCTCAGCCAAGAGTATGAATCCCTAAGTGATCCAAAGTACATTTCACATCACATAGCCATATAATAGCATATGTAAAGTTTAAGTGTATTACCACAAAGAATATAACCTCAAAATGACAAATGTCCAATCATGCACATATGCACACTCAATCGACCTGTGACAAACTAAAAATCACAGAGAACTCAATTATTGGTGAAGAGAAAATAACATTAATGATAAATGAATAAGTATTTTAAGGCATCAACATTTATTATAATAACCCCATCCCTTCCAAAAAGTTTAAATTCTTCTAGATTATTCAAAATGGCAACATTTGGACAGCGTAATCATTCTTATATATTCAAATGTTAGGACATTGACCCTTTCATATCTGATCACCATTTAAACCATCATAATAATAATGTAATTAAATATATGCATTTAAATAGCATTTAAATAGCAACAATGAGTATATATCAAATCTCTAAACCAGATAATAACAAAGCATTATCAACAACAATATGTCAACAAATCAATAACCAGATAATTTATGTGCTTTTTCATGACTATGTTTGACTCATATAATTGTGATCTCTCTAGCACTATGATGTCATTTAATATGTCTTGCTAAAACTTGTAAATTTTGTTCCTTTTGCCATGTCATATAATATGTCTTGTCTTGTAGCTTATATGTTTTGAAATTGTTGTTAGGCCTTGTAGCTCGTATGATTTGATTGTTGGAGAGCTTCTACGGCTAAGCAAGAAGGCCATTGCACAAGTTATATAGCCACGCGCTCAGGTATGAAAATTGCATATTTTTTAATCTAATGTATATTTTAACTAGACTTTTAGCTTATATGTTTTGAAATTGTTGTTAGGCCTTGTAGCTTGTATGATTTGATTGCTGGAGAGCTTCTACAGCTAAGCAAGAAGGCCATTGCACGAGTTATCTAGCCGTGCGCTCAGGTATGAAAATTGCATATTTTTAAATCTAATGTATATTTTAACTAGACTGTTAGCTTATATATTTTGAAATTGCTGTTAGACCTTGTAGCTTGTATGATTTGATTGCTAGAGAGCTTCTATAGCTAAGCAAGAAGGCTATTGCACGAGTTATATAGCCACGTGATCGGGTATGAAAATTGCATATTTTTTAGTGGCTTAATGTTGTAAGGTCTCTTGAAATAAGACCTTCAGGTGGTTGGTCAAAGTTTTACAAATAATCTTATCCAAAAATTTGCCTAGAGCAATTGACTGAATGTTATAAAAGGTGATTGGATTAAATGTCTTAGGAATAAAGTCAAAGAAAGTATTTTAAAAATATTAAAGTATTTAGCTAGGTCTAAGAAGATTTGTGTACTTTTGATAGTTTTTCTTAGTTTGTGAAAGTTGTAGACCGAAGTTTTCATAGCTCAATTTTTGCTTCTGCAAAGAATGATCATGTCAGATAATATAAGTGAAGAACAAAACAAGGAGACAATCGCTAGATTGTGGTCTAACTTGAAAATAAAAGGTGATGGAAAATGTTATTGTCCTTGAAAATTTTTTAATAGCATAAATTGTAGAAGACTGCTAATCAAAAAAACTAAGAGACATTGTAGGGAGAATGCTCACATTGAAGGGGGGCATGACTATCATCCACTGGTAATTCGTTCATTATATCATTTTAACAATTTTTATACATATGAAACCACTTGATGATGAGTTGATGATCATGGTTTATTTATGTTAATCAATTTTATATAGGTTGATCTCCCCAGGGAAGTACATGATATGAACCACAACAATTCGAAGAATATAGTTTTCGAAGTGGAGGAACATGGAGGTGCAAATATCCAAGGTGAAGATAATGATCCCATGGAAGATGACGATCATGTGCCAGAAAACACAATTGAAGATGATGGTATAAATACATTGATCCATGAAACATTTAGTCCAAGCGTATATGATCATGATGATGATGATAGCCTCGATGTACCTCTACTTGAGAAGGCATATGAGCCCCTATATAAAGACTCCCAAACAACTCTTCTCTCTGTTGTATTGTTGTTGTTGAACTTGAAGGTTATGAGTGGTTTATCCAACATAACAATTGTTGCGTATGTTAAGGTATGTCATATATGTCTTTATAGTTAACAAAGGGTGAATAATGTACCACTAATATTGTTTATATTAACAACTTATATTTTTTCCTATAGATTGATAGGCGAGTTTCTGTTACCATCATCAAATATTCTACCTCACTCATATCAAGAATTATCTATTGTTATGAAAGATATTGGAATGGAGTATCAAGCAATACATGCTTGTCCCAATGATCATATTATATATTATAAAGAACATGAATTTGCAACACAATGCCCTGCATGTCATATGAGTAGATATTGAACAGATCGACTAACAAAAATAGTTCCTCAAAAGGTTCTTCGTTACATCCCCATTATTCCACGGATGCGACAATTATTCAGGTGTAGTAGCTTGACTCAATTTATGGATTATCATGCATGCAATAGAAGTCGAGATGACATTATTCGAATCCCTACAGATGGTTAGGCATTTATGCACATAGAGGAAAAGTGGCAACACTTCAAAGAAGAACCTCGTAATCTCAGGCTTTCATTGGCAGCGGATGGTGTCAATCCATTTGGAGAGATGAGATCTGTTTACTCGGTGTGGCCTATTTTTGTTATCAACAATAACATTCCTCCGTGGATGTCAATAAATAGGGAGCACATTATGTTGGCAATGATTGTTCCAGGTATCTTATCATTTGATAGTTATTAATTTACATGTACTTACAAATCTTACAGTAAAATGGTCACAATAATTATGTAATGTTACTGTTCATTCAAGTAGGTAAATATCAAGTTAAAGATATGAATGTATATATTGAGCCTCTTATCGACGAGTTGGTGGAGTTATGGAACAATGTCACTATGTATGACGTGTCTAGACCAATAGGACAAAGAAAATTTCAATTCCATGCAATACTTCCATGGACAATACATGATGCCCCAGGGCTAACACATTTTTGTGGTATGTTATAGTGAATTCAAGTTGCACACGATAATTCTAATTATAAAAATCAACATATTTAATAATCCAATTATATCATTATCTTGTAGGTCTTCAAACAAAGGGAAAATTTGCAAGTCCAGTTTGTGGTCCAAAAATGAAATCTCGTCATTCAAAAAGTTTAGGAAAGTAGGTGTTTGATGAGTGTAGACACTTCCTCCATAGGAATCATAAGTATCAAAGTACAGAAAAATATCCTTTCAATGGGAAAGAAGAGACTACATCAAAGCCATGAAGAATGACACCTCGCCTATGGAAGTTGGAATATAATAGAATTAATCGTCGAGGTAATGTCGTTCCACCTAATGGTTTATGTTTGTAATTTATATATTTCTATTGTGATTTTTGTTTACTAATTGTGTAATTGATGATCGTGAAGATCATCAAGGAAGTACTGACAACCTTCCAAAGGGACTAAAAAGCTATCCCAGATAATTTAGCAGGTTGCCCTACTATGAGCACTTACAAATTGTGCATTTATTTGATTCTATGCATATTGGAAAGAATATAATAGAGACATTGTGGAAAATATTGGATGGAAGGCGTGACAAAGAAAAAATTGTCAAAATTTGTAATGACATTCATGAATCCAATAATGCATTGAAGAATTTCATTCACTCAAATAGCAACAGAGATCAAATTAATATAAGTGCCCTTCGTTGGTTATTAATGGAGCAGCAAAGTGATGCCATAAAAGAAGTCATACAAAAAATTTGATTTCCCACAGGATTTGCTGTGAACATAAACAATCTCATATCAAAAAAAAGTGAATTTGGGCCAGGGCTCAAAATGCATGATTGGCATACTTTCATCAAGGTAAGTTATGTTCTTCTGTATTTACAATATATTCATAAACTACATGTACTGTTCATTATGTTATGTTAGAAAATAATGAAATGATTGGTTTATAATTACTGCAGTACATGCTTCCTCTATCTCTTCGACTAGAGCCCTTCAACAATAACATCAAACAAGTGATATACGATCTTGAAAAATACATGAGGTAAGCAGTAATATATGTTCAATTTGTTGTATATATTTATTATATTCGTGAGTTTTTTTTCTTGCTATATAATCTATTGTATATTATTTTGTAAAGTCTTGTATCTATATATTTTTTGTGACTTGAATCTCTTAATGTAGGTGGTTGTCATCTAAAGAAATCCATAAAGAAGATATAAAATATTGGAAGAGAAGAATTCCTCATTTACTGTGTGAAATGCAAAAGTGTCTACCTCCAACTTTTTTCAATGCACAGGAACACTACCTCATACACCTAGTTGAGGAGATTGAATTGTGTGGACCTGTACACACTAGGTCAATGTGGATAGTTGAGAGGCACTTGAAATATTTGAAGGCTTTGGTTCGACAAAGAGCACATCCTGAGGGTTCTATGGTAGAAGGATATATGGTATACCAAACTATGGTGTACATTAGTGAATATCTTCCTAAGTTTGCATCAAATATCTGTGTAGATCACATTTGGGATCTTGAGCCTTTTAAAAAATTAGAAGGGGAGTACTTGATGGGGAAAGGTACATTGAGGAAAGTGAGAGGTAATAAATTATAAGATGTTATTGTAATAAATTATTTCTTAATTTTCAAAATAAATCGGTTGTAAGTTGTCTATTTTTTTTTGTACAGGTGCTCGAGAGTGGGATGCACTACATTTGTATATTGCAAACAATCTTGATTGGATGATAGTATGGATTGAATGATGTCAACATTCTGGTCAGACATTAACATGGGAAGGTGTATCTTCATTGGTTAAAGAAGCTCATCATAATGGAGATTCCAATGTTACACAAAGGGAAATAGATTTAGCACATGGTTTAAGAGATTTCTAGGTACATACAAATTTATTAATCACCTGTATGTTTATCAACTCATGATACAATAATTTTGACATGTTTCACATATTAGTGCAGGTTAAACACCACAAGGCTATGTTCTGTAATGGTCAAAAATTTCACTTCAAAGTGTTGGATGACACGAAGAAAACATGTGATTCAGGAATAATTGTAGTCTTTCAAGTGACTAATATTTCATCTAGAAATGACTTACATCCTCGAGAGTCTGAAAATAGATACTATGGCATTTTGGATGTTATACTAGAGTGTGACTTTAGTTCCTTCAAATTAGTACTCTTTATTGTCAAATGGTACAAGCTACAACTTAATCCAAATGATCCTGATAGAACTGTTATTGAACATGATAATGGATTTACAATGGTTAATAGAAGGTCATTTGAGCCAATTGGGGATGAGCCCTATGTTCTTCCAAGCCAATGTGAGCAAGTATTTTACTCAGAGGTTCTACATAAACCGGGTTGGTCATTTGTTGTTAGACATGAACCAAGAGGAAGGCCAATAAAGTATAATGCGATGGAAGAAGAAGATACCGAAGAAGTAGAAGATGATGTAGATGCTGCTACTGATGATGATGATGAAGATGATGTTGATGTTGATGATGACAATGATGATGATGATGATGATGATGATGACAAGGATGATGATGATGATATTTAGAGGTATGCCATCAATCCTTAATCTATTTAATATTAATTTCTTGATAGAAATATATTTGTCTTATATGGTTACATAGTTTATTCATTATCTATTTAAAAGCTACAAGTTTCAACTAGAAATAGAATACTGGTAATCTAAATTAACTATTAATCTAAATTAATTAAATCAAACTATTTAAAACACATATTGATGTGTGAATGTATTGAGCCTTATTTTCTTTCAGGTCAAAAGCATTTGTAAGTGTTTAGTTTAGAAAAGGGAATTCATTAAATATCTATAAAAGGGAATTGTACCTAGAATAAAATTCATAGGGAAAACATAATATAAGTGCTTAGCCCTTCACTAATTTAATGTTTTTAATTTTTATGTGATGTACCTTTTAATGTTTTTAATTTTTATGTGATGCTTATGATGGATTTGATTATGATTATGATGTGATTATGCTCATGATAATTGAATTACATTTGCAGGAAACTTAACCCCTTTCAGGAGCATCCTGCATAGTCTCATGGATCGACAGGTATAAGTCAATACTCCTTATAGTCAGTCTATTTAATACACTTATAAATAGTAAGATTGATGTCTTCTAAGATCTCTCCCATTTGCAGGTACCAGCGAATAGGTATTTGTCAGTGTCTTCCTCGAGTGAGGGAAATATAGGAATAGAAGAGGAAAGTGAGACATGCAGTTTATCTAGAACAGGGAGATTAACTAGAGGTCAAAGGACTAGAAGGAAATTCAATAAACGCATGAAATTTTTCCTTGCTCAAAGTGGGTCATGTTCTTATGATGATGAGATGGAAGGCGACATCGAGGTGCCCTTGAGGTACCAACATCTACAGAAACATTGGGTACCCAAGGAACTTCCTCCAATAAACACTGATTTTTGTGTTAACGAGAGGATATATCGCATAGCACCATCATCATTACATGGTTTGAGCCTATTCTCTATGGATAGCATAAAGGTTTCTTACAACAAAGTTTCTAAATTGATGGAGTATGTTGGACCATGTTACAATTACAAAATTTGGATGCATATTGTTCAATATAAAAAAAATATGCGTAGATATGCCCTCTCGGCAAATTATATACAATAGCAAGACAATAATCAAAGTAAAAGTGTGGCTATATACATTGATGGAAGGCCCAAAAGCAATAGGGAATATTGAAAGTTTTATAAATAGTACACGACCTGAGTCAACTATAAAGCAACCCAATTGCATATTTGAGGCACATGAGGGAAATCGTGTATTCATCTGTGTGATAAAATCAATACGTGCAGGAGAAGAGCTTCTTATTGATTACAATTTGAACCGCATAGATACAAACGAGGCTACTATCATGGGCGTGGTACATATTATTAAACCAACTTCTAATCAATGACTCCAACATACCATTTAGTTAATAAATTTTTGGCTAACACTTTTATACTTGATCTTTGACATAGGAGCACAATATGGAGCAACCACCCAGAGGGGATGCTGGTGATGTTCCCGGCTCATCTACACATGAGCAAGTAAAACTCATTGTAATTGTGCAGACTAGATAGAAGCAAAATGTTATTTTTTTAATGTTTTTTTCTTCATTGTTTAGGAGTAATTTTGCTAATACTAATACTATTGTTGTCACAAAGGGCCAGTGGTCAGAGGGAGGGAAAGGAACTTGCAGTCCCTCAACAGCCCGCCCCTAAGGAGGACATGTTTTATATTGATTTAGCAGAGACCGATGACCCGATTGGTTCAATTAAAAAGTTGCTAAAGAAAATTGGTAGAGAAATTATACGTTTGGCAACCATTAAGCCTACTACTCAGGAAATAAAAAATAGGGCATCTGAATTGTTGCACACCTCTGAAACCTTAAAAGTAAGTATTAATGAAATTTTTAATTAAAAATAGGAGTTCAATAATGGTTTTTATGTTATGCTATTTTATGACATTAATTAAAATATGGATGCGTTGTCTTTACAGGGTTTTTTGTGTGATTTCGAGCCCCATTCCCATGATGAGGGTGCTGCAGGTGGTTCAGGTAGATCGCATGTTCCATTCCCCACTTTTGTTTTCCATTGAATATATACAGGAATTATCATAATCATTGACAATACATGCAATTAAGACTAAATTTATGCACGCATTCTATATTTATGCATGCTCTAACAATTTTATTCTTCAGCTTTAGATCCCATGATGACACTGCCTCCATCTAGGACAACCACAAATCTCTTTTTGACTGCTGAGTCGACAACATGCAACTTATAGGCATCGACTGTTGCACCATCTACTAGTACACGAATCCCTCTTTTTCTCTCTTTTGTTATGTGTTTAAGTGTTATGTGTTTATGATGTCATCTTTGAGTACATTATATATCAACTTACATGCTCATTAAATATGTATGGTTAGCAATATTATATTGATGTGATGATCCTAATCCTTGTTCCAAAACATATTCTTAATTACTAGAATGTTCCCATCACACTGAAGAACGAGCCCTCAAGTGAGCAATAGGGACATTTGTGATGCCTTTAGAAGATGAAAGTTTTCCAAGAAAAACTTAAGGAAAAGCAAAAGAAACTAATAAAATGAGGCATCAAGTGCTTAGGACAACCTCTAGACTTGCAAAATGCTATCCACATGCAACAAACATAGCTACAAAATGAACATGAGATGCCCAACAATAAAAGTTCCTCAAACATAAAGGGATGATTGACTTCCTTGAGGTCGATTGTTGATTCGCATCAGATGCTCCTACATCAAACTCCCCAACTAGGTAAAGACTGGTGAGAATGGCTCACAAATGGAGTTACGTAGTAGGACTACTCTTTTAGACTGTGTCAACCTGTAGCAAACTCTATTGTTGACATAGATAGAGGTAGTTCTACCTATTCCAACACTTGGTCGGGATTCTCACCATCCACCTACATAGTTTGTTCTCTTCTTTTCTTCACTCTTGTGGACTTGTGCTCACCATAGTCCAACCTCCTCATCCAAAGAATTTTCTCTTCTTTTCCTCCACATAATCTCTCCTCTCCTCCCCTTCTTTGTGGAATCATATCCACTGCAAAATGACCACCTCCATGGATGCCCTATAACATTCTCAACTTTCTCTATATGTAATCAATTGAATCCCACAAGAAAATCTGCCAACATCTTTCCCTACCTTCAACAAAGGTAAACCAAATTCTTTATCACAAAATTCATCAAAATTTGCACCATGTTCTTACGCTGCTCTATCATCCACGAGCTCTCTGTATTTCACTGCTGCAATCACATCTTCCTCATCTTCACTATCCCATCTGTCTTACACCTTCCAAGTTTATCCATCCACTCATGCTCTATTGTGAAAAACTATGCCCACAAATCTTCCTCTACCACTTCCTCAGCCTATGAGGCATTTTCTTATCCATCACATTCTTTGCCTTCAATTGTTTTTGCCATAGCTTCCCCTACTTTTGTACCATTTAGGTGCTTGATCTCTTCCTCAAGTAACTTTCTCTTATCAACAGGTTCCTTGTCTAACACTGGACCTTCATTCTAATCTGCTTCATCCATGTCCTCCAAAGGAAATTCCTTCACTGATGCAAATCTATCCATTCTAATCTCCTCTTTCATCACTTTTGAGACCACTAGTGCTTCTCATCTCAACTTTTGCACTTCCCTCTAAATCGCACTCATCTATCTCTTCTTTCAATCTTTCTCCAACACAGGATTCTCAAAATCCATCTAATAACAAATCCTCTCTTCTTTTTCTTTCTTTTCACCATCAATCACTTCAAGTCTTTCCAACTCTCACCTTTTTACCTTCTTTTTCAACTATTCTCACTTCTATCCTCTATAACCAATAGGATTCTAGAAGAGGTACCTCTCCAAGATCTCTTCCACTCACTTCCATTCAATGGAAAAAATCTGCACACATCTTACCTAGCTTCATCTCTGCTAGAGGATAGACAAATTATTTTGCACAACTTCTTTACTATTCACCCTTCTTGACATGCAGATCCTAGTGCAAATTGCCTCCCTTTGATGAAGATGGCTGCACACTTAGGTACATAGGCTCTAATACCATTTGATGGCAATGAAATCCACAATCACCAACAAAATCTAACCTTGCCCTTATGGCGATGAGAACTAAAACAAAATAAATTCATTTTCATAAAGCACATCTTCTGTGACAAAAACTAAAGTAATGTAGTAAATAACTTTCCCACACAAAGAACATTCCATGATCACTTCAAATGTCAGAATACAATATAGATACATAGAAAAAATATATTTTTAGCAACAAGAAATTTAAAAAAATCAATAAATAGAATATATCTAATAATAATCTCCTTCACAATTCACTTGACTAAGATATGCAATTCAACCTTGCACAACTTTAACAAAAATATGAATATGTAGAATCTCCTTCCATACAATTTGACAATTAATGGCATAAAGAATACAAACTTCTCCACATAAACCTGTGAATATTATCAATAATATTTAGGCTTCTCTCATACCCTTATGTTGCCTCCTTTCTTAATTCCTTGTATATTCTTTGCACGCAATCATCCCCTAAATCTAAGAATGGGAATAATTGAACAAGAAAGATCATAAGTTTTATTGAAAGTTTGAAGCTGCTACTTGATAAATTAATGTTAACAAGACATAGTAGAAAATAAGACTAAAAAATACATAAATTGTTGATTTTGTTTCACTGATGTTTATATAGCATAGCAATTTCAATACATAAGAAGGACATATTTCCATAGCAAGTCAATTTGTGATATTGTTATTAGGATTTAGCTATGTAATTTTTTAAGTCAAATTAATTAATGTATGATGTCCCCATCCTTACCCTAGTGATAGAACAGCAATAGAATACTTATGTGGTTAAGGGGTGGCAGATCTTGAGCACCAACAGCTAGCTAGCTAGCTTAATATGAATTACCTGAAGAATTTGCATATCACATCTTGAGAAACAGTGAGAAAGCAAGTCAACCATTTCTGAATTATTGATGTAACCTTGTAGACTTATTCATGTAACCTTGTAACCTTGTAAACTTATGAAACTTTTTGCAATAGGAGCTACAGCATCATTCCCTGGATGTTCCTATGTTCCTAGTACGGGAACGATGAAGGATGTCATATTGATCGTCAGCGACGATGAAGGCATTCCATTAAAAGTAGCCAAAGTTCCAAGTACTTTAAATTTATTATTCTATAGTGATATAATAGTAATTTAGTTTTTGATCACTCTTCATCAACTAATGATCCCATGATTGTTTTGTAGGGAATGATGTTTTTTGGAAAAAACTTGGTGATGAGTGTTTGCGAATATTCGGGCCCACCGTGCGTACCTGGTAGAACATCATATCCTAACTAAAACCCCAAACCACTATTTTGATTTCACATCATTGCTAGAATAGTTTTCTTTTTCATCCATTTCTTGAACTATATTAAAGGTAGCTTCACTTCATTTATGAGTCTAACATGGTTTTTTTACTTAAAAGGTGGAATCTCCAAGACAAAAAGTTGAAGGATGATCTTATAGAGAGCATGACCCAACTCTTTGGACCTCATGCATTCGAGAGAAACAAGCTCCTTGAAAAAGATGGTTTATGTTTGAAGTATATTAGGGACTAGTATAGAAAAAATTATGGGATAACCCTAGGTACGAGTGTCCGCCCTATGTTCCTAAGGCTGAGTGGCAGGGTCTAATTTTGGATGGAAAGTATAAAGCTGACAAGAAAAATACAATTACACCAGTAGAGAGTACACCGCCAAGGTATGTGATACTGTTGAGAATGAAATTATGTACTAATTAACCTCTATATTTATACTATCTAACATATTTCAAACTTTTCATAGATTGCCTAACACATCAAAGGCAACAAAGGCAAGACTAGAAAAGCACGGGACACACAAGCTCGGCTCTGGTGGTTTTTCAAAACTTCAAGCATGAGTTGTAAGTATTCCTGATCCTCAAATTTTGCAACTTTTGTATTTCCTTTTGATATTTTAACTACCCTCCATTGGTTGATGAAACAATGCAAGTAAAATTCACCATACCACGCAAAAATGCAGGGCTCAGAGTTCAAGAGATGCCTCACAGAAGAGGATAAGAGAATTGGCTTCCAACAAGGCTATAGAGCTATGGCTAAATGGCTACAAGCTAAAATCAGTGTGGAAGGTTCTAATAATGATGCATCTGAGCCATAGGTAAATAAGCTAAATGAAATTTATTTCAAATTGAATACTTTACCAATTAGTCTATTTGATGTTAAGTTCCAATATAAAGTGAGTACATATGTTTTAAGCAAGCAATGATAACAATGCGTAGGATGTTGGAATGCAGCCTGACAATCCTTCTACACAATCTATGAATGATGAAGGTTCACATGATGTGCATCCCAGTGGTGGAGGTATACATTTTCTATTAAATTTTTTATATGTAATTGTAATTGGTGTTTGGATTAACGTAACATTTTGTATAGCAGCTATATAGGATCAAGGGGTGGATGTTCATAAGCATGTTGACATTGAGTCCAGACAAAATGATGTGGCCAGATCAAGTAAAGAGTGCCATAGTTATGTTATTTAAAATAATTGAATACTTGTAACAATTATAATAAATTATTTTTAATTTAACTCTTTTATTTGTTATTGCAAAGGACCCCCCTTTGCAACAGCATAGGAATTTGAGATCATCAAGAATAGAGAAAAGAACTGATGAGGGGGGAATTAATGATGACACTGGTGCTCCTCTTAGAGCTTACATAGAAAAAAGAAATAGAAAGAAAAAAATGAAATGATTGTCATCTACATACCTTAATTGATAATGATTGAATTCCATGTCTCAATGAATTTAATTATGTGCTAATGAATGTTCATGAATTATGTGTTAATGCAAAATATTGATGAATGTTGCATGTTTATGAATCTAATGTGTTAATGAATGTTATCATGTGATATTGATTGAATGTTACATTTTATTAATCGTTGAAAGAATGAATGAATGTTAGATGTTAACGAGGAATGTAGAGTGATGTTAGGGGGAGGGGGGTGGGGCCAAATGAACTTCCACCTTCACGTGGTTGGCCCTGTTTAGTAGAGAATATTAAACTATTCTCGAAACAAAGTGAAGCTCAATAAGATGTAAGTGAAGCTCAAATTGGCATAAATAGGGAGTCAATATGATGTAAGGGGTAATTAGAAGTCCTAGGGTGTCCTAGGAAGAGTTATAGGTGGATGGTAGTGTTTACATGATGTAATAGGCTATTAAAGCCCCTAAATGATGTAAAATGCACTCAAAGTGCAAGATCTTGTAAAATTGCCAACATTGGCAACATAAGCCAACTTAGGCTTGAATGGTGTTAGTTAAGGTTATAGGTGTGTGAAGAGTGTTTTAAAAGGTCTTTTAGAGTCATTTAGGAATGACATTATAGTTGACATTATAGGAATGACAAGGATTGATGATCTTATTTTTACCTTTTTCTCTAACACACCTTACTTACCATGTTATCATTCTTTATGATTCTCTAGCTTAAGGATCCTCATATTCTCAGAGATTCTTCTTATATGTGACTTAAATTGGTAGGTTTAAAGATATCTTCCAAGAGGAATATGAGGCTAGTTGGAAAGCTAAATATGACGCAACATAAATCTGGTTGGTTTTGTTTCTTGGCACAATAATATGAAGATTGCAATGTTGATTATCTTGATTCTGTCGGGCACACAATAACTTCATTCAATGATTGATTCTTGAACAAGTATGAGCATAGGCTTATTGATGACATGGTAGCCTATTATTTGAAGAGTGATGGTGCCTATGTTTGGGCATGCAAAAATTATGACGGTGATGTGCAGAGTGATTTCCTTGCACAAGGTTAGTGTTGCAAAATACTATTTTTCATTGAATCTGGCTTTGAAATGATCATTATATCTAATCTTACATATATCTATTGTTTTTTTAAGGAAGGAAACATGATTACTTTCTTTAGAAGCAAACCTGACTGGATTTTCTATTTTCAGGATTTGGATCTCTTGGTCTAATGACATATGTCCTGGTGAGATTGTAATCCACTTTACTATTATATATAACTTGGTTCAATTACCTATTTGTTTGGTGTATATGTTTTCTTACAGGTAAATCATTTTTAAACACAAGATTATTTAGTAGTTTTTATATTATTTTTCAGCAAACATGCACACATTCATCATATTCTATACCCTCATTCTTATTCATACTTTAAGTTGGTTTAGATTTGGTTCATGAGTTGTATGCTCTAATTAAATATTTTGCTGAATTAAGCTCAATTTTCATATCCTGTACTTGGGGTATTGCCTATCATTTGTCGTGGCATTCATTTCTGAGCAAGCTTGTCTACATGTACACACCATGACATCTTTACATGGACATTATGTGTTGCCACTTTTATCCATTGGTGGAACTGCATGCATTTAAATGTCTGGCAGATGTGTCCATGATTCTGTGTATTTTTGTGGTTGTGAAGAGCTTATATTTCAAAAGTGAAAATTTTGGAGGTTTTTAATATTTATTGTTGTGATTGAATATAAACATGCACAATGGCATGGCTCAAGTTGGGCTCATGATTCATGTATTCTAGTTTTAAGAGGACCTATTCTGGGTTGTTAGCCAAGATCCAAAATCCTCTATATCTAAGTTAATTTTGTCTCATCATTTTGCAAAATTTCAAATCTTAATCTTCTACAGGGCCAGGAGATTCCTAACAATGCAGAACATTTATTTTGTTAGAAGACAAAAAATGTTTTGGTCGATCACTAAAATTTAGATGTAGTTTTAATTCTGTTTGTTTTCATAAGTCTAATTGCATTGCCAGTTTGTTGAAGTTTCCCAAATTTAATGTCTACATATAGAATATTTTTAGTTGTTTGCAACCATTATCCCTGTGGGACTTGTATAATAATTTGAAACTAGTAAATCCATTCTTTGTAAATCATTCCTGATTTTAGTTATTTCACAGGTTTGCCCTGATGGAAAGACTATTGAGGCTGAAGCAACTCATGGTACAGTAACTCAGCATTTCCATGTTCATCAAAAGGGAGGTGAAACTAGCACAAATAGCATAGCTTCTATCTTTGCGTGGACACATGGGCTTGCACACAGGTACGAGCACCTAGTTTAGAAGTTCAATGATTGATAGGTGATCCACATTCTATTTATGGCTTTGACCAACATCTACATGATAGTGTATCCATTAACTTCTTTCAGATCTAACAAGCATTCATCCTAAGAATGATCTAGATTCACTTCCAATATCTTCTCTGTGTTTAATTGCTTTTACTACTTTTACGGCAGGGCAAAACTAGATGAAAATCCAAGACTACTTGAATTTTCAGAGAAGCTAGAAGCTGCCTATGTAGGAACTGTTGAGACAGGGAAAATGACAAAAGATTATTTAGGATATTTAGGCGTGGCAGAATATCTTTTATTTTGTTTGGACTAATACAATAATATTTGACATTTTGAAGTGTCTATTTGTATTTTTTTATTATAAATATAGGATGCATACATTTCCTTGTAAAAGCTGATGATAGAGATGAAATTAATTAAGAAATAAGTCATAAAGGGCTTCATTTGAAGCATCATGAGAAAATGCTCATAGTTTCATGACTAAATGCTTCATTGAAGTCTTTGTTTTAGTTTTTTTAAATTTCAAGATATAAACATCTTGTGAAATCCGATGGTAGAGAGAAAAATAATTAAGAAGCAAGTCATAATCAGCTGCATTTGAAGCATCGTGATCAAATGCTCATAGCTTTGTGATTGAATGCAACAATAGGTTCTATGTTTTGTTGCTAAGAAAAACAATCATTTATCACTTTGTATGTGCTTCCATGTAATATATTAATAATATCTTTTATCGGTATGCTTTTGTAGTATCTGTCAAACTATTGATGCTACTCACAAACCAAGTAAAATAGAGGAATACTGTGAAATGTTTAATCTAGGAAATGTTTGTAAGGTATGTAACAAACTAGGAACTATGATGGTCATTTAATTTTTCCCAGAGAGAAGCACTTGCCACAGGCCATATTAGCAGCCAAGGATTTAGTTCTGAGTAAATGGTTACACAAAGTTAGAGTGATATTTAAATTTAATTAGATATAAATTAATATTCTTAGCATTCAAAATTCCAACTGTCAGTTTAGTTCATTCCTGACGGTGATCTATTGGTGATAATTCAGTTCAAAAGGTAATTTATGGAAGACCCAATTTGATCCATCAATCTGTCATGCAATATTTTGCATGATTTTTTCTCAAATTGCAGGATTTTATGCTTTGATTGTGAACATGACTTAATGTTAATTCTTAACATCATCACCGTAATGTGTTGTTATATTCGGTAGATTCCATCATTGTAATTCAGGCAGTTCCATTTTTCATTATAGATCTAGTTGTTTTGTCACTATGTGCTGCTCTATTTTTCTCTGTTCTTTCCTGCAAGTCTGGCTTCTATTTTCCTGGCTAGATCTGTGTAATAGCAGAAATTCTACAAGCTACACTCACCATGAAGAAGGTCATATGCAACACAACCAAAAGAAAGCCTGTGATATAAATATAAAAATGAATACTGAGATAGAAATTATTCACTCAAACATATATTAAACGGATAATGACTTTACAATGGCTTCTAGGTAATTCTGCAATAGAATGCATGCTTTATCAAACTTGTAACATGCACAATATGCAATGATCATTCTTAGCCTTTATTACCTGTGTATTCATAGCTGTCAAATTGTTTTCTTGCTCTTGCTTCTTTGAATGCTGCATGATGTGACAATGCTTTCTTTTTCACCACAGGAACAAGGGAGTGACGACACAGACAATAGCAAGTTCAGCTCTTTGACTGCATACCAGGTAATTTCCCCAATTCTTAAGAATTTGATTTTTTGACACTAAACATAGAATTTATAATTACTAGGCTTTACGAGCCCTGTATATTTGTATGAGTGTTTTCTCTATCTGCCAAATTTTGAGACTATGTCTTTGGCCAAATATTAACTTGTTCTCTTCGTATAGCTGAATTCATATGTATGAAAATTTATTGAGTACTTGACAAGTAAGTTTATTATTGCCCACAACAATGGTAATTTCTTTTGGTTCAACTTTGATATGAGACAATCACGAAACTCTCTACTTGGATTGCTTATGTTGTAATATTATATCAATTATTATGCAGCATTTGCTTACACTATGTGGATCCATCAGTTTTATTTTAATTGTGATATACCTAATAGAGTATTGAGTGTAGATAGTTTATTGGTGAACAAATTTTGCCTAATTTAATTGTGGACAGCCATATATGCTAATTGTAGCATCGATTTGGTGGAGCATTTTATGTTCCTGTTGTGATGATAGTTTGTATGAGTACTATATTGCTCAAAAAAATATAATGACCGGAGGTAGAGACTAATGAGAATGATAATTTGGGTTAGCATGTTGGTGTAAGATTGCATCCAGTGTATCTATTATAACTTTTAAAAACATATAACTATATGAAGAGAATGGCTATAATTTGTATTTCATAAAGAAAACTATAAGGAGTTTTATTGTTTATTTCTCCACTTTTCTCCTAAATTAATTATAGAATAATATAAAAGTTAGAACATTCAACACTTCTTATTGATGGAAGGAGACTACTTTTCCATTGACAAATAAGTTTCAATGTCACCACAAATCTATATAAGACATCTAGGATAGTAAGGACCAGCGGAGCCATGAAAAAGTATAACAACAATGCATCATAATTTGCAATAGAAGGCAACACCATTCCCCTTTTAATTAGTGAGACCAAAGTTCAAACACAACACCTTAGAAACATTACTGATAATCCCTCCCTACACACTCCAAATTTGATTCAAACAACATAGAAAAACCTTTCAAAAAAGCTTACTTCCAACTAAAGAGATAAGTTTCATTTCTTGTAGTCTCTCTCTTTCTGTTTGGCTTTCCTCTAAGTCTTCTTCTAGAATCAATGCTTGAGGTCTCTCAAGAGCTGCATAAGTAATGATTTAATAGTAAGTTTCTACAATTTATAAGAATTCTTCAGTTGATGCTTCTAGAAGGGATTGTTAAAGGATTTTTTCATCAATATTTCGAAACACACTCTGTGATCCATCCTCAGGATGTGATGCAAAATGTTGATGAAAAACTGACTTTTAAAAAACTATGATTTACATGGACAGGAAGATCATTATTTTCTTGAGTATTTTGAATCACCCAATTCAATTAAGAGAAAGGGGATTTCAGGGATTCAACTTACAATCTAAATAATTTGAATTATCTAATACAATCAAGAGAAAGAGGTTATCAACAATTCAACTTACGATTTAGATAGGCCAATGCGAGGGTGTAGAGCAAGTTAAAGAGAGTTGTGTATCCTGCCAGTACTCCAATGGTCATCCAATACTAGTAGCTTTCAGGAAATAATCCACGAGCTTCTAACGTTGCCACACTGATGATTTCATTGCTTGGTCCGCACTGCAACAATAACCAGTCATCACATTATCATAACATTTCTCAACTGAAACACAAAACAAACATCAATGCCCCTTTCTGATCTATATATGTTATAACATAGTTACAATCCTAACCTTCAGCCAATGTGTTGATAGATATTCATTCACTGCAATGGCATTTTGAGCATACATGAGAGGAGATATCCAATACCCCCATATCCACCAGGGCTTGATGTCCTTTGCAAACACAAGATCTGCGATGAATGTCAAATTATTTCAAGTCTAGATTACTAGAATCTATTCTACTTTGTTGACAATGGTATGGTACCTCTGGATATAATGAATCCACCAAGGACTAATACAATCAGGAGTACAAATGTTCCAAAGGTGTTTGCCACAAGCTTACTCCATTCGACTACAAAAATTAAATGAAAAAGCGAGAGAGACATTTGGTGTAGGATGAATAAGAGTAAAAAATATTGATAAACCCTGCATGAGAGAATGGATTAGAGTGATCAAGTGTTGAATTGATGGCGCTATGAGGAAATGAATGGTCTTGAATCTAATACCTTTGGGGATTTGGGGTAAAGCCAATGGTATAGTAGGTGAGAATGACCCATATGGAAGATTCCAAGAGTGAGAGAGTAACTCTCATGACCCATGTAGGAAGTGAATAAGCCCAGGCAGGATACAACTTCGAATCTCTCTGCTTGTAGAACACGGGAAGGTGAATCATAGTAATAGACAGCTCTATAAATCCATTGAACATGATGTTAAGCAGGGTGAAAAATAGAGCACCGAAGTAAATAGACACGAAATATTTTTTTTTTGTTTTACTTCTTTTACCGTTGCAATTGCAATGGCAACCCAAAAATTGCAACGGGGTTGCCATCACATCTACAGCAACTCTGTCACAATTGTTGGGGTTGTCGTCGAATCTACAGCAACTCCATTGCAATTTTTGGGGTTGTCGTCACATCTACAGTAACTCTGTCACAATTGCTAGGGTTTTCGTTGCATCTACAGCAACTCCGTCGTAATTGCTGGGGTTGTTGTCGATGGCAACCCTAGCAATTGCGATGGAGTTGCTGTAGATGCGACAGCAACCCCATCACAATTGCGACTGAAAACAAAGGAACTGTGATGAGGTTGATGTGCCAATAAGGTGGCTACATAGCGATGGATAGGTGTCGCAAATGTGATGGCAAGGGGTAGACTTCGTAAATTGTGACTAAATAACTACGACGTCAATGTCTGTCGCAGTGGTGACACATTACTGTCATAATTGCGACACATAGCTTTCGCAAACTGATGCCAAATCTATTAGTGCTTAGAATTCAGTATCAGTTAACACACTTAAATTTTTAAACACAAACACTTAATGGTTGACTTATGTCATGACCTTTTCTTTGTGTGCTGATTATTATTAATTTTTGTTGAGTGTCCCTATCTAATAAGTCTCTCTGGGATGCATAGCTATAGGACTTGGGGCATGGGGCATTTTTTATTTGTTTTCTACTTGTGGGTGTGGTCTTGAAACTCTAGAGTGTCTCTTGTTGTCCCCTTGAAACACTTAGGACATTTGAGGCATCATCCTTGACTATTTTTCACAACCATTCTTCTAATCATCATGGCATCTATGCCTTGATGCAAGCACGATTTTGCTACATTAAATTGGGTAAGTTAACATCACAGTCATCTTGACCTTTATGTCTTTGATGCTTATGTTAGAATCTTTCCACATTCTAATTTGATATAAATCACATTCATATCTTCATAGTTGCACTTGTGACTAGTGATGATTGTGTGATTTTTTGATGTCCATTAACAATGGCCTAATGATGAAAATAAGTTCTTTTATATTCTCTAAGGAATGATGAATACAAAATCCTATGTTACAGTTGCTCTTTTGCAAGTACATCTTTGCATTTTCATGTAGCTTGCATTATTAGACTTCATCTTAGTTTGCATTTTTAGGCTACATTATGAGTTTGAGAGGGTTTTTCCTTCATCTTTCTTGTGGAATTTTAATCAACTATGGTCATTTTTTGCTCTTCATTTTCTTATCTTTTTTCGTGATCTCAATCGAAATTTATATCTTAAATAGTTGATTGATTTTGGGGCATTATATTTTCTTCTTTCTATTTCTTTCCATATCTTCCCAACTTCTATCTTCCATTTTCTTTTACCCTACTTATTTTCTTCTAATTCACCTTTGGGGCATACTATTCGATGCTAGATGATCTCCCTTGGTTCTGTGATTCTTATATGTATCATCTTACATCAAGAACTTTATCTTTTATTTTATTTGATCAAATTTATCAATTTGTTGTTTCTCCTTTATCTCATTTCAATTTTAACCATGAGGGGGTAGTACCTATCAACTTCAATCCTTGATTTAGTTTTATCAATTTTAAATCCTCAATTTTGTTAAGTCCAAATTTATTTGTATTCTTTTTCCTGATGTGTTCCTGAATCAATCGCACATCTAGGTTATTTGTGATCCCAAATTGATCTCGCACTTTGATTTCTTTTGTTGACTACATGTGTTCCCAAATCGATCACACATTAGTCAAAGAGGGGCAAATGTATGCACCCTAAAATGGTCACCTAGACTATGGGCCCCCATTATTCAATTTATCAATTTCCTAAATCAAATAGTTTGCAATATTTTATTAAATCAATTTTCTTGATCAAATTCAACTATTTCATTTCTAAGGTTTGTCATTTTATCCTAGCTCTTATTTAATTAAAAGAATTTCTTATATCTTTCATCTTACATCAAGAACTTTATCTTTTGTTCAATTTGTTGTTCTTCCTCTATCTCATTTCAATTTCAATCACGAGGGGGTAGTACCTATCAACTTCAATCCTTGATTCAATTTTATCCTTGACTTTTTTAAGTCCAAATTTACTTGTATTCTTTGTCCTGATGTGTTCTCGAATCAACCCCACATCTGGGTTGTTTTATGATCCTAAATTGATCTCACACTTCAATTTCTTTCTTTAACTACATGTGTTCCCAAATCGATCACACATTAGTCAAAGAGGGGTAAATGTATGCACCCTAAGATGGTTTCCTAGGCTATGGGCCCCCACTATTCAATTTATCAATTTCCTGAATCAAATGGTTTGCAATATTTTATTAAATCAATTTAAATTAATTTTCTTGATCAAATTCGATTATTTCATTTCTAAGGTTGATCATTTTATCCTAAGCCTTATTTAATTAAAAGAAAATATCTCTTTTAATTAAATAAAATAAGTCCCCATTTTATTAAAAGAAAACCTCTCTTTTAATTAAATAATTCATCCACATTTTAGTAATTAAGAGAAAAACCTCTCTTTTAATTTAATTAAATATTTCCTATTTAATTAAAAGAACTTGCTCCCTTTTAATTAAATAAATCTCCACTTTAAAAAGGAAATAAAATAAATAAAAATTAAAGAAATCTTTTTTTTATTTTCTCTACAATTAAATGCACATATCTCTAAGTGGGAGTCCTCTTTTTCCTCTTTCCACTCTCTTCTCAAACACTCCTCTTTTCTCATTGGGGGAATTTTGTCTCACATGGATCAAACTCTATTATCCTATATTGGTTGTGAGAAGCCTCCCACCTCCACATTTTCCTTTATAACGAGCCCTCTCCTTCTCATTTTCATATAGAGAAAAAGAGAGAGATATAGAGAAAATAGCTCATTGCTATAGTATTGTTATGCTACAAGTTTAGAGAGTGATTTTGGAGAATGAGTTTGAGCATTAAAGTTTTTTATGGAGAACTTCTATCTTCTTGTCTTATTCTATCTTGCATCCATAGCTTCCATCATGAGGTTTCATCCTTACATTTTCATATTATCTTAGAGTCATATTTCTTTTCATATATTAATATTGCATTGTTATTTCCTTTCATAGATTAGATTTCCTTTCTTGTGTTGCTTTGCATTGTCATTATTTAGATTAGTTTGCATCTTAATTTGCATTCATATTTTGATCCTTGAATCTCTTGTTTCATGGTGTACTTTCATGGGCACAAACTAGGTCAAACTGAGGGCCTCCATCACAAACCCTTGCACTCCATGAATGGAGAGCTACGAGTCACCATTTGAGACCTCATTCTTGAGCAATCTTGGATATAATGACTCATAGAAGTGTGCTCACATTTTATGCATACAATATTATTTTAATACTTTATTATTGTATACTTATTACTAACTAGACTAGCACCATCTACTAGCTCACTAATCTTAGCATTTATCTATATGTCTTACTAACCTAGTCATGTACTAAAATTTTTCTTATTGAGATCATAAATAATTGATTTAAATATTAAGTGCTACCACCCTATTATTAATATCTACTAACAATTTCACATTTCCTAATAATTAAATATAATACACTTAAAGTACTAATTACCACTTAGTCATACAATGCTTAAATAACATAATTCGCTAATTAACTACAATCCACCCTTAACCTTTTTATTAATCCTATTTATTAAGAGCTTCCATAAAATCCTAGTAATGCCAATTAATAAAATGCACTTGCCAACCATCCTAATTATTCCCTTTAATATTATACACTATTAGTTAATTAACCCCTAATACATAACTGATGCAGGAGCATCCAAAGGTATAAGGGCAATCCTGTGTCACCCAAAAAAATGTACTTAGACTTAATTTCTATTTCATGTGTTTTCATTTTTTGATACCCATTTGGGCCAAATAAAGGTTCCAACTCTCACAGTTACACTATCAGTGAGCTAGAAAATCTCGAAAAAATAGGAGCATGTAATTGGGCCATCATTTTGGTGAACTAGGAGGTTTAAATTGGCTAGATGAATGTAATTGTGATTTAGAGCATTCCAAAAAAAGAATCAGGTCAAAAGACCCCACGATTTGAAAGTTATTGCAATTTTTCGAGTTTTGGAGACCTCCTAAGAATGCTTCAAAGTCAGGTTAGGGGCATTAAATGACCTCAAAAAGGGCCAAAAAATAGGGGATGAGCGAAGCTAGCCCATAGGGCTATAGAGTACTTCGAGAGCTTTCTAGAAATGTAAACAGTTTGTCAATTGGAGCTACGGTTCAAAAGTTATGCCTCTCGAAAGTCCGGTTACCATTTCTAGATTCTTCTAGATTTGCACCGACTTCTAACGCAGCTTTTGGAACCTTCTATTTGGTCGGTGGATGCCTACTAGAACTTTCTAGAATGTATTCTTAGTCCTTAACCCTCCAGGGTCTATTTAAGGAGATTCCTGGCATTGTAAAAAGGCAGTTCGGAGTGGAGTTTGAGAGGAGGTACTGAAAGGAGAAATTATCTCCAGATTTATGCTATTGTAAGCCCTTAGGGCATGCTTTGAAGTTTATTCTCTCTGTAATTTTTGTACTAGCTTATTTTCTTAGTCAATATAATTTCCTTTTTCTATTGTGTCTATTCTGTTGTTGGGTTGTGTCCCCATCAAGTGGTATCAGAGCCTAGTTTTTCTGAGTGTGTAGACAGAGCGCCGACTGTGAGGCAGTTTGCACCAGGACTGTGTAGTTGTGGGTTCGAGTTAGAAGATGCCTCCACAAAGAGAGAATGGCGGAAGGGCCAGAGCTATTAATCCTGAGGAGGTTAGAGCCCTCCAAAGGCAGGTACAAGCATTGCAAGAGGAGCAAATGTTGCTGCTGGTGATGACAGTGAGGATGAAAATGAAGAAGAAGTTATGGGACCAGAAGGGGAATTTGACAAGAAAGTTCTAAATCATGCATAGGAAAGGCTTTTTAGGGCCATTACTAAGTTTGGGAAAAGACCCACAATTGAAGTGGGTGTATTTTTAGGAAATCTAAAACCAGATGAGTTGATCGATTGGATCAATGAACTAGAAGAATACTTTGAGTATGAGGATATCAAGGACCCAGATAGGGTTAAGTTTTCAAAGGCCAAACTGAAAGGCCATGCCAAAATCTAGTGGCAAGAGGTTCAATTGGAAAGAAACATAAGAGGAAAGGAGAAGATCACAAGGTGGGATCGCATGGTGGACAAATTGAAGAAGCAGTTCATTCCTGTGGACTACGAGCTTGATTTGTTTAAGAAGATGCATGGGTTAAAGCAAGCAAGAAGATCAGTCCAAGAATATATAGAGGAATTTTATCGAATCTTGATTAGAGCGATGCATGCAAAAGCAAATAAGGAGAAGGTTTCTCGTTATATCAATGGGTTGCGACCTAGCATCCAGGAGGAATTAAGTTTGGTAAGAATGACCAGCATTGAAGAGGCGTACCAGTTTGCCCTACGAGTTGAAGAGAAGCTAAATAAAAGGTTTGAAGGAAGACAAAGAGGGTGGGGTCAAGGAGGAAGGGGAAGCGGTAGATCATCTGGAGGCCGCAATGAAACCCAAAAGAAAAATGAAGATGTGGGTACTAGCAAGAATCAGAGGAATGAGGGTTTCAACCGCTCCCATGATCAAGACTTTGGAAATCAGAGAGGAAGAGATAGATGGCATGGACAAGGAAGAGGAGGCTTCTGTGGTACCTATTTCCATTGCAATGAAGAAGGTCATTGTGCCTTTGAATGCCCTCAACGACAAGGAAGGACAGATAGGAGAGCTGAGGGCCAAGCTAGGGTTGCTCATGTGGATGAGGATGCACAATCATCACATTCAGAGGATGTAGAAAGAGGAGAGACCTTGGTAAATGAAAGAGTCCTACTAAGTGGTGAGATTGAACTAGGACAACGGAGGAGTTTGTTACATACCAGATGCAAGTCTGAGGATAAATGTTGTGACATGATCATTGATGGTGGTAGCACTGATAACTTGGTATCAGAAGAGATGGTCTCTAAATTGAAGTTCAAGAGGGAGAAACATCCCCAGCCCTATCGGATTTCTTGGGTAAAAGATGATCATAAGGTCCTGGTAAGTGAACAATGTTTAGTGAAATTCAAAATAGGGAGTTACCATGATGAAGTTCTTTGTGATGTTATTTTGATGGATGTTTGCCATCTATTGTTGGGTAGACCATGGCAGTTTGATAGACATGCAGTACATGATGGACATGCAAACACATACTCTCTGACAAAGGATGGAGTTCGCCACAAATTGAAGCCCATGAAAAAAGAAGGTGAAAAGGTATGTAGCAGTGCTAGGATTTGTCTTGTTGATGAAAGGAAGTTTTTAGATGGCATGAAACATCAGCATATGTGCTATGCTTTGATTCCTAGGAAAGATAAAGAAGGTAGTATTGAAATGCCACTTGAAGTTTCAGATTTACTAGGGGAGTTTGGAGATATTATCTCTGATAATGTTCCAGATGGATTGCCACCAGTAAGGCAAATCAGTCATCAGATAGATCTAATTCCAGGAGCTAGTTTTCCTAACAAGGCTGCTCACAGGATGACTCCTACTAAAACAGAGGAGCTAAATAGACAGGTTCAAGAGCTGTTGAGGAAGGGCTTGATTCAAGAGAGCCTAAGTCCATGTACAGTACCTGCAGTACACGCACCAAAGAAGGATGGAGAGTGGAAGATGTGTACATATTCTCAAGCTATAAATAGGATAACCATCAAGTATCAGTTTCCTTTGCCAAGGATGGATGATCTTATGGACTGCTTGAGTGGAGCTCAGTACTTCACAAAGATAGATCTCAAGAGTGGCTATCATCAGATACAGATTCGAGAAGGAGATGAGTGGAAAATAGCCTTCAAGACCAAGGAGGGTCTTTATGAGTGGTTATTCATGCCCTTTGGATTGACAAACGCCTCAAGCACCTTCATGTGGCTCATGAATGAGGTACTTAAGAAGTTCTTGGGAAAATTTGTTATTGTCTATTTGGATGATATTTTAATTTTTAGCAAGACTTTGGAAGAACATTTACTGCATATTCGTAGTGTCCTTGAAAGGTTAAGGGAAGAGAAACTGTTAATTAATCTGAAGAACTATATCTTTGCAAAAAGGGAGTTAGTCTATTTGGGTTTTTTTATATCACCCGAAGGTCTCAAAATGGATCCAGAGAAGGTAAAAGCCACCTTGGAATGGCCTACTCCAAGGTTTGCTACTGAGGTAAGATAATTTCATGGTCTGGTTAGTTTTTATAGGAAGTTTATTAAGAATTTCAGTGGCATATGTGCACCCCTAACTGATACAATAAGAGGGGATAGAAAAGAGTTCAAATGGACTGCAGCAACTGCAAGAAGTTTTGAATTGCTGAAGAAGAAGGTAACAGAACAACTTGTGTTGGCACTTCCAGATTTTAGAAAGGTTTTCTAGGTGGATTTTTGATGCTAATGGTAGCGCTATTGGGGTTGTATTAAGCCAAGAAGGTAAGCCTATTGCATATTTTAGTGAAAAATTGAATGATGCAAAGAAGAAGTATTCTGTTTATGATCAAGAGTTCTATGCAATAGTTCAGGCCTTAAAGAAATGGAGGCATTATTTATTGCCAAAGGAATTTGTTTTGTATACTGATCATCAGGCATTATAGTACCTAAATAGCCAAGGTAAATTGAATCAGAGGCATATGAAGTGGGTAGAGTTCTTGCAGAGCTACACATTTGTGTTGAAGCATAGAAGTGGAAAATCTAACAGGGTTGCAGATGCACTAAGTAGGAGACAATTGTTGCTTATAGTAATGCAGGTTGAAGTAGTTGGGTTTGATGAACTCAAGAAATTGTACCCTGAGGATCCTGATTTTGCTGAAGCATGGAAAGCTTGTAAAGAGCCTGTTGCTATAGATAGAACCAAGTGGTTAGACTATTTGATTCAGGATGGCATGTTGTTCAAGGGTAGTCAATTGTGCATTCCAAGGAGTTCCATGAGGGAAAATCTAATTAAGGAGAAACATAGTGGAGGGATGGTAGGACATTTTGGTCGAGATAAGACCATTTCCATTCTTAGAGAACATTATTTTTGGCCTCAAATTTCATAGGATGTGAAGAAGTTTGTACAGAGTTGTTAGGTTTGTCAAGTTGCCAAGGGGTTTAGTCACAATACTGGCCTATATCAGCCATTGCCTATTCCATCAAGGCCATGGGAGGACATAAGTATGGATTTTGTTCTTGGATTGCCAAGGACACAAAGGGGTAATGACTCAGTATTCATGGTGGTTGATAGGTTCTCCAAAATGGCACATTTCATTCCATGCCACAAAACTCATGATGTTGTCCATATTGCAGACTTGTTTTTCAAAGAGGTGGTAAGACTATATGGTCTTCCAAGGAGTATAGTTTTTGACAGAGATACTAAATTTATGGGGTATTTTTGGAGGACATAGTGGAAAAAGTTGAGATTCAGTTTCACGCATCACCCACAAACTGATGGCCAAACAGAAGTGGTAAACAGAAGTCTGGGCAATTTGCTAAGATGTTTAGTTGGGGATAAGCCCAAGGGATGGGATTTGATTCTACCACAAGCAGAGTTTTCTTACAATAACTCTATAAATAGGAGTACTAGAAAATCACCATTCCAAATTGTATATGGGAATAGTCCAAGGACTGCACCAGAATTGAGGAAGATAGAACAAGGGGAGAGGACAAGTGCTGAAGCTGAGGAATTTGTTGAACATATCAAGCGTCTACATGAGGAGGTTCAAGCACAAATTACCAAGATGAATCAAGAGTATAAAGCTAGGGATGATCAAAGGAGAAGACATAAGGAATTCCAAGTAGGGGATCTAGTCATGGTGCACTTACGAAAAGAAAGATTTCTAGCCGGTACTTACAACAAACTGAAAATGAAGAAATTTGGCCCCTGCAAAATTTTGAAGAAACATGACTCAGGAAATGCGTATGAAGTGGAGCTGCCAGATGGTATTCACATTTCTCCCATTTTCAACATTGCAGATTTAACAGAGTATCATGATGATGGTGTAGATGAGGAGCTGGTGTTAGAGCCATGTCCAATTCCTACTTCTAAGAAAGAGGAGATAGAAGACATTCTAGATCATCGTGTGGGTAGGAGTACCAGAAACAGGAAGTATGAAGAGTATTTGGTCAAATGGAAAGGATGACCGATCGAGGACTCAACTTGGATTTCAGCAGCTGAGGTTTCCCATTTGGGATTTCCTCTACCATTCATAAAGTGACAGGGTCACTTTTCAATCTACCCTGGGTGTCTGATGCAGGAGCATCTAGAGGTATAAGGGCAATCCTGTGTCACCCAAAAAAATGTACTTAGACTTAGTTTCTGTTTCATGTGTTTTCATTTTTGGATACCCATTTGGGCCAAATAAAGGTTCCAACTCTCACAGTTCCACTATCAGTGAGCTAAAAAATCTTGAAAAAATAGGAGCATGTAATTGGGCCATCATTTTGGTGAACTAGGAGGTGTAAATTGGCTAGATGAATGTAATTGTGATTTAGAGCATTCTAGAAAAAGAATTAGGTCAAAATACCCCACGGTTTGAAAGTTATTGCAGTTTTTTGAGTTTTGGAGACCTTCTAAGAATGCTTCAAAGTTAGGTTAGGGGCATTAAATGACCTCAAAAAGGGCTGAAAAATGGGGGATGAGTGAAGCTGGTCCATAGGGCTATAGAACGCTTTGAGAGCTTTCCAGAAATGTAAACGGTTCATCAATCGGAGCTACAGTTCAAAAGTTATGCCTCCCGAAAGTTTGATTACCGTTTCTGGATTCTTCTAGATTTGCACCGACTTCTAACGCAGCTTCTGGAACCTTCTATTTGGTCGGTGGATGCCTACTAGCACTTTCTAGAATGTATTCCTAGTCCTTAACCCTCCGGGGTCTATTTAAGGAGATTCCTGGCATTATAAAAAGGCAGTTCGGAGTGGAGTTTGAGAGGAGGTACTGAAAGGAGAAATTATCTCCAGATTTATGCTATTGTAAGCCCTTAGGGCATGCTTTGAAGTTTATTTTTTCTATACTGTTTGTACTAGCTTATTTTCTTAGTTAATACAATTTCCCTTTTCTGTTGTGTCTATTCTATTGTTGGGTTGTGTCCCCATCAATAACTTTAATATCTTAAGTTTAATATCAACAGATTTCTATATCCTAACATTTACCTCTAACCTAAACTCCACATGCCTTAAACTACTATATTAATTCAAAAATGTTATTAACAATCCCACAAAAAATTAACATAATCCTAATATCTTCTAACTAACCCACCCACTTCCCTTGTGCCACCTAAGACTTTACCCTTTTTCAAAGCATATTTACTTATCCCAAAACATGTCATATACTTCCCTAACCACTAACACATGTCTCATTACAAACTAACCCTAAACATTAACACTAAAAAAAATGACCTGCTTACCTTAACTATGTGCCTAGCCTCCTTGACAAGACATCCTCATTCTTTCTTATCCCCTTGACTCCTACCCCAAGGAGACCTCTCCACCTCAAGCACTAGGACCAAGGGTGTCACCTTTTTAATTCATCCTAGGGGTGAATTAGACCAAGAGTATTCCTTGACTTATGTCAAACCATCAAATATTGATTCATATTCTTGGAGGGAGTTTCCAAGGAAATAGGTGCCAAGTGAGGACCACCACCTTTTTTCTTGTTAATGACTTCCCTTCCCATCTTGAGTAAAGGAGTCTACAACTTTATGCCTTGGGAAAAAGGTTCTTTTAAGTTTGTTTTTTTTTTTAATATTATTTACTTTTCCTTACTTTTTTCCTTTTTCCCATCGTCCTATCCCATCATGAACCTATGGTATATTTGTTTTAGCCTAAGTTTTTTTTTTTTCTTGGTTAGAGGGTTGACTTACGTGAACCTTTTTGGGGAATTCAAAGGGATATTCCTTGGATTAAAATATTATATTGTAATAGGGAGGGGATTTATTTGTCTCTCCCATACAAAATCTAAAGAGTAACTTATGCACATACATGCCTATTTATTTTATGAAGTCTTATACTATGTTTTCTACCCATTCCTTCTCCTTGCTAAGATGTTATGTGACATGAGATTGTTTTAGGTATTAAGTCTAATGTCAATCTTAACATACTAATTAATGCATGTTCTTGTGGGTTCTATGGAAGTCTACTGACTTATTGAATTTTAAACTTTATGAGTCATATTCTAAAAATTTACATGAAACAAAAATTCTAAGCTTTGTGACACATAAAATGAACCATCAAAATATAACAACTTTCTTCCATTTCATAACATATGATTTTACAAATCAACCATCTATGTTTGAATTGAATTAACTATATGCATAAGATTCTTCCACACAATATTTATGAAATATTTCTACCAAGGATTTACAATTAACATAAGAAGAAGGATCTCATTACGTAACTTCTTCATAATACATCAAATCTCATAATGAATATTTCCTTACAAGTAAAATATATACAATTTCTTAATCTTTCCTTTCAAAATTTCAAACAATAAACAATGATAAACAAATCTCATTTACATCACAATGAAATAACAACAGAGACTTGATATCACAACACATTTGAGATGACATGGAACATTGGTCTCTCTTTACACACTTGATTTTTTTAACTTTGTCAAGGGTGAAACCCTAATATCTTCAAGGAATCCATTTCTGCAAAACCTGCATACACACACAAACTAGGAACCATGGAGGCTCACCTCCCATTCTAGGCTACTATGAAGCCACCCGCCAAGCAGGGGAAACAAGTCCAAATGGGATACACACACAACACTTTCCAATGCATAAAACATATCACGTAACACAAAATAATCCCTCCCATGGCTTACACATTGATTCACCATTGGAACTATTGAACATAGGATGAAGGTGTGCTTTCAAAAAGGAGACTTGCCATATCATAACATATCTGCAATAAATAAATTTCACACCCTTTCGAGGCTTTCACAAATCAAAAAATTCTATGCCCTTTTGGGGCTTTCACAAATATCCTCCAAACATACTACCATCAACTATAACATCCTTGAATACCCATACTCCATAACCTTCCTTTCTACACCATCATTTCCCTTTTCACCCCCAAGCAAGATATGAATGAATATGGCATACAATGGAGCCCATACTCCAAGGTTCTCAACTATATTTCAACCCCAACTAAGCCCTTCACCCTGGACTTCTCTTACGTTCCCAAAGGATGAGTGAAGCCCTCACACCCATAACAAAACTTGATATTCAAATCAAAACAAGGAGATTCAAGAAATAAAATCAAGAAATTTCATGAAACACAATGCACAATCACACCAACATGGCACAATAACAATATTCACAATAACAATTCAAGATCCCATACAAAACTCCATGCTATCAGATCCATTATGCAATGCTAAAAGAAAAAATGATCATGGTTTGAGCACCAACCTTGGTCCAAGCTAAAGGCAATGATAGTTGTTGTAGAGCTCCCTTGATTTCCCTCCAAACCCTAACTATCTCTAAACTTAGAGAGTGGGTAAACACCCCACTAGTTTGTCTAAGGCTCCCTAAAAAGGTCTTCCCACTAACTATTTTTAGTAAAAACACCAAACCACTTTCTCTTACAAACTTGTCTCCCTCTCAGTTTTCTATATTTAACTTAGTGGAAACAAGGGAGAGAACACATGTGACAACTCAAATTTCGAATTGATGGAAGAATGCATGGGTAAAGGGGCCCCCTAGGCTGTCTAATCACTATCATGGTCAAAATTAGGTTCCTAACATGTTATACTATCATATGGGCAACTCATTTTCACATAAAAGACACTTTGGGACCACCTAATGATCCCTCAAAACCCTAGCCAAGTCCAAATTCGAATTTCCTTTGATTGTGACCCATCATAACCCTTGTCAAGTGGTTTATTTTACTCATTAACAAGGTAATTAGTTTTAGGGTAAAATGCCACCATGACCAAAACCCTAAATGATATGTCAATTACACATAAATTCCACAAGTGTCAAGTGACACACAAAAGCACATTCCACATCACCATGACATGTCCCTAATGCATCTTTATGATTAAACATTTCCACATACAAGAAAACTTACATTTATGAATCAAAATACTTTCACAAAGAGGCTTTTGAATCTTTCAAAGATTTGCCTTGGTTAACTGTGTTCACATAGATTTGAAACTTGTTTCCCCCAAAATTTCCATGGTTACACTTCTTGCACATTTTGCTCAAGCATCATTAGTCCAAGAAGGTCATAATATATATCATATGTGCATATAATTTCAAACGTTACATAACCCGTATTAACATAATTCAATTAATTTATTTTCCTAATCATTCAAAATGTTAGAATGTCAAAATCTACATATCATAATAAAATTAATATTTATCTATATTATCATAATCAAGTCAACTTTTTGCATCACATCATAATCTAATTCTATCATTTCATAAAGTTGCATCCATATGTGTTTGATCATCCCATTCACAATATTAGGTTCTATTGCATAACAAAATCTATCCTTTAACACTAAGATTATAATTTGATATTTTTCAAGCATTTCTACAAATTCAGTTTCTATTAAAGTAATTGAAATAATTTAGAACATGAAATAGAAATCATTAATTATATCAATCAGGTCCTAATGTGTGGATCATCAAAATGTAGATATTAAAATGACATAACCTTATAGTCTTAAAATTGTATCAAAATGTTGAATTAGAAGTGTCATAATGCAAATATGTCATCTATACCATGACACTCTGGATGAGGCCCACATAGTTACAACTGTTTGGGTTAGATAACCTAAAAAGATCAGATTTATTTAAGATGACAGAAGGAGGGCAAGAAATAACTAAGGCCCAGCAATCCAAATCAACCTTGCAGAGTTAACACAATGGAAGCAAACACACAAAGACAATAGAACCACAGAGAGAGAGAGAGAGAGAGAGAGAGAGAGAGAGAGAGAGAGAGAGAGAGAGAGAGAGCAATATTTTTTATTGATTCATCAAATGATCAACATACATGCCCAGCTATAAGGCCTTCTAGGTTACAGCAAGATACAAAATACATTCAAGATCTAAGATCCAGCTTTAAATTCTCACATTCTAGACACATATGCAACAAATTTTTCAAACCTCTCAATTCTCTTCTAAACTCTATAAAATTTTCTCTAACTCTAAGCCTAAACACCCTATTTATACTTGCCAAAATAGCTTAAAGAACATTCTAAAAAATTAAAAAATAGAAAGGCTGACCTAACAATAGTCTTGACACTTCCTAAGACAAGATCTTATCATTAATATCATGATTGGAATTAATCTTGCAAGTCAGCTTGCATCAAAAATGTAGAAAACTCATCCAAAATGTTGATACTCAGCATCAACAGGATAACTCAGCACATGAAGGATCACTCGGCATACACTGGATAACTCAACAAAAGAAAGATAACTTGGCACATACTATATAACTCAAGATACACTATAGAGTGATATGGGATAACATACTAACTTGAGTGTTAACATGATGTGGGATAACTTCAACTTGGCTTATACTACAAAATTACTAGCACTCAGCAATTGTTGCAACTCATAAATGACTGTAACTTGGCAATAACTGTTAGAATGAACACAAATGAGTAGGATAACATATCAACTCAGGATGCTCCTGCATCAGACAACTAGGGTAGAAAGAAATGATTCTCCTAAATCATGCAAGTTTCACAACTTGAGCTGAATCCAATTCATATTAAGAAATCCATATAGCATCTTCAATTGGTATGTTCTTCCACTTCACCAAATATTCATAGTATTATTTTCCTCTTATTCTTTTACCAACTCTTTGATATAATATCTATTCAACCTCTTCAATCTCCTTCTTAGGATAATCATTAGGTACAACAACTTCATCATCTAACTCATGATACTTATACAAATCAACAACATTGAATATAGGAGATATATCCCTGTCATCATGTAACTCAACTTCATAAGCATTTCCACTATCAAATTTCTCCATCTTTAGCTTATTGTATGTTCCAACCAAAAATTTTCCTTTCTTCAAATGTACCATCACCTCATCACCAACTTCAAAAATATGATGTCTTCTAGAGTTATCAGCATTCTCCTTGTACTTCTATTTACTTTGTTCCAACTTTAGCTTCACTTCCTTATGCAAAGACTCCATAAAATTAGAAAATTATTTTTCTACAACACTTCTCCTCTCTTCACTAGCAACATCCCTTAAATTTGATACTCCTCTAGGCCTCATTCCAATAACAATCTCAAAAGGTGTCTTCTCTATACTTCTATTCATAGAATTATTATATGCAAACTCAGCTTGTTCCAATACCATCTCTCAATTATGTGTTTCATCTCCAACTAAGAATCTCAGCAAATTACCCAAGCTTCTATTCACAACCTCTGTCTATCCATAAATTTTTGGATGGAATGTAGAACTAAATTTCAACTTAGTACCCATCTTATTCCACAAAGTCCTCCAAAAATAACCAAAAAACTTACTATCTCTATTAGAAATAACACTTCATGGTAATCCATGCAATCTAACAATATCTTTGAAGAAAAGTTCAGCAACATGCTCAACATCTGATGTCTTCTTACATGGTATAAAATGAGTCATTTTAGAAAATTGGTCCACAACAACAAATATAGAATCATACCCCTGTGTTGTTTTAGGAAATCCAAGAACAAAATCCATACTAATGTCACTCCAAGGTTTCTCAGGAATAAAAATAGGTGTATACAAACTAGTATTCGGACTTACTCCTTTTGCAAGTTGACAAAATCTACAACTCCTTACAAATTTCTGAACATCCTTACACATCTATGGCCAATAATACTTCTCCTTCAGCAAATTCAATGTCTTATCAATTCCAAAATGTGTAGCCAATCCACCACTATGCTTTTTATTAATCAAATTCAACCTCATAAAACTTTTAGGGATACACAAATGAATACCTTTGAAAAACATACCTTCTTGAATTAAATATTCATCATACTTATTGATGTGATCTATTAGATTTTGTGCTCTGCACTCTCTCCATGCCTCAGAAAATTTAGGATCAATATCATACAAATCTTTCATTTCATCAAAACAAAGAACTTCAACCTTCATTTTAGTCAACAAAGAATGTCTTCTACTCAATGCATCAACAACTCTATTAGTAACTCCACTCTTATTCTTAATCACAAATGTAAATCTCTTCAAATACTCAACCCACTTCATATTTCTTTGATTTAATCTATGTTGACTTCCCAAGTACTGTAAAGCTTTATGATCAGTATACAACACAAAATCCTTAGGAATCAAATGATGTCTCCACTTCTTCAAGGATTGAACAATAGCATAAAACTCTTGATCATACACATAATACTTCCTTTAAGCATCATTCAACTTCTCACTAAAGAAAGTAATAGGTTTACCTTCTTGACTCAATATAACTCCTATTGCACTACCACTTGCATCACATTAACTTATCAACTCCATGTGTCCACTTGAATTCCTTTTTATCTCCTCTCATTGTCTCAGTCATAGCATTACAAATAGCACTAAAATTCTTTATAAACTTTTTTAAAAACTAGCCAAACCATGAAATGATTTTACCTCACCCACATTCTTAAGTGTAGGCCATTCCAAAATTTCTTTAACCTTCTTAGGATCCATTCTCAAACCATTTGCTAAAATCACAAATCCCAAATACACAATCTCCTCTTGCATAAAAGAATAGTTTTTTTAGATTAATCATCAACTACTCCTCTTTCAATCTCTACAATACTTGCCTAACATGCTCAATATTTTCTTCCTTAGTCTTACTAAATATCATAGTATCATCCAAATAAATAATCACAAACTTACCTAAAAAACTTTTCAGAAATCTATTCATCAACCTCATGAAAGTACGAGGTGCATTAATCAAACCAAAAGGCATAACCAACCATTCATGCAAACCATCTTTTGTCTTGAAAGAAATATTCCATTCATCACCTTCTCTAATTTTGATATGATGATAGCCACTCTTCAAATCAATCTTCGTAAAATACTTTTCTCTACTCAAGCAATCCATAATGTTATCTATCTTCAGTATAGGAAACCAATATTTCAATGCGATCCTATTAATAGCTCTAGAATCAATACACATCCTCCATTCTCCATTCATCTTAGGTGCTAATACAATAGGTATAGAACATGGACTCAAATTTTCTTGATTAATCCATTCTATAGCAATTCATGCACTTGTTTGTTAAGTTCTTCATTCTCTGTAGGTGTCAATCTATATGGTGCTTTGTTCAACAAACTAGCTCTAAGAATCAGATCCATAAAATGACTTATACTTCTTACTAGTAGTAAACCATCAAGAATATCCTCTGCAACAATCTCTTTATACTCATTCATCAATTCTATAATTTCTTTTGGTACTTGGCTACCACTATCTGCTGTCACTTGGTCATTACTACCCAAACTCAGCCCTCTAGGAATTATAGCAAAACAAACTTGATTCTTCTTCACCTTTTTTTCCACTCAAACAATCCATAATGTCATCCATCCTCGGTATGGGAAACCTACATTTCATTGTGATCTTGTTAATAGCTCTAGAATCAATACACATCCTCCATTCTCCATTCTTCTTAGGTGCTAATACAATAGGTACAGAACATGGACTCAAACTTTCTCTAATTAATCCCTTCTATAGCAATTCATGCACTTGTCTGTTAAGTTCTTCATTCTTTGTAGGTGTCAATCTATATGGTGCTTTGTTCAACAAACTAGCTCCAAGAATCATATCCATAAAATGACTTATACTTCTTACTAGCAGTAAACCATCAAGAATATCCTCTGCAACAATCTCTTTATACTCATTTATTAATTATATAATTTTTTCTAGTACTCGACTACCACTATCTGTTGTCACTCGGTCATTACTACCCAAACTCAGCCCTCTAGGAATTATAGCAAAACAAACTTGATTCTTCTTCACTTTTTTTCAAATGGCTTTCTATTAACCATGCAAACTTTTATTGCAGTACAATTAACCTCATCTAGACTTTCAATCAAAGGCAGCAATATTCGCTTCTTCCCATTCACCCAAAGAGTATATTGATTCAATCATCCATCATGTACATCATGTATATCATATTGTCAAGGTCTACCCAACAAAATATGACAACAATTCATAGGCATAATATCACAAAACACTTCATCAAAATAATGTCCAATCTTGAACTTCACAACACATTTCTCACTTACCAATATCTTATGCTCATCTTTGATCCATGAAACATGCTAGGGTTTAGGATGTTTCAGCCTTTAAAACTAAAATTTTTTAACCAACTCTTATGATGCAAAATTTGTAGAACTTCCACTATAATTTATCACTTGCAACATTTTCCAGTCATCTTACATCTGGTCTTGAAAAGACTTCTTCCAAGGGCAGGTTCCTCATCACTTCCCTTATTACTTAAGGTTCTTCTCACCACTAGATTTTTTCTAGCTTCAGGTCCACTTGGTGAACTCTCAATGTCTTCTTGAATCATAGCATTTCTATTACCTTGCCCAATTTCAAAGGATCTACATTCAAATGATATATGCCCTTCTTTACCACATCTAAAACAATTAACATGAAAACCATCTCTATGATAATAATTACCTCTTCCTTGGTAAGAACTAGTACCTCCTTGGTAAGAACTACCACCGTTCTACTTGGTCTTGTCTTTCTAATCATTTTTCCATTTAGATTTTCCTTTATCTTGCATAGAAATATTAGATCTACCACCTTCACCATAAGATCTACCTCTATCTCTCTAGAATCTACCACCTCTACCTCTTCATCTTTATTCATGCTTCTTTGTCAAGATCTCCTCAACTTTCAAGGCATATTAATATGCTTCTTCCACTCTCTCCAATTTCACAAAACTTATTTCATCTTGAATTTCAGATCTCAATCCAATTAGATATTTTTTAATTTTCTCAACATCATTATCCACATGTCTAGATATGATGTCTAATCTATAGAATTCCTTAGTATACTCTTTTACAGTCATGTCTCTTTGTCTCAAATTTTGTATCTTTCTTAACAAGCTAACTTGGTAATAAGAAGGAAGGAATTTTTTCTTTACCTTTTTCACCATTTTCACTCAAGTTCTAATCTTCTCCTTTCCTCTCCTTTTTTTTAGTCTCAAAATGGTTTTGACATTTGAGTGTCATCACACTTAACCATTTTCTACATTGGAGCTAAGCACACTATGTATGCCAAGCCATAACATAAGCCAAGTCAAGAAATCCAACAGGTGCCGAGTGATATTTGAGTCCCGAGTCATAGACGATGCTGAGCAATATAGAAATACAACAAGAGCCGAGTAAGCCAATTTGTTACATGTGTTGAGCATCTGGATCAGTAAGTGTCGAGTAACACATAATACACATATGAGTCTGTAACTTTACAAATGCAGATGTAAACCATTTTCATGGCCGACATATGACGAATCTCAAAGGATTAAATGATAAGATTAAATCTTTGGTATTTCCTATGCAATCTGCATGCAGCCAATAAGAAAAATGGAGAAGGCATGCAACCAATAATAAAATTGCAAGGAATGAGTGAGAAATAGAGATTCAATATGGATTGTAGATCCACATCTAACCCTAAGTCTTTGAATGTCTTTATAAGGAAGACTAAGTCTCATTGTATAGATATAGACAAAGATATATAAGGGAAACTATTTTTGGAGTAAAGAATATCATATCTCAGAGGATCAAGATTAGAGAAAGCAGATCAAGTGCCTGTATTCAGTAATCAAAGGATTGTAAACTATCAGGTTTATTATATCTAATACTCTCTAGCAACTATATTAGAAAGGAAACCCTATGGTGATAGGTTAGCTTAACAGCTATTTTGTAGATCCTTTAAATAGGTGATTAAATCCTTTAACAGGGTAACACTTCTTGTAAAGTGTTTGTAAATCCTTTAACCAGGTCACTATTGATACAATATAAAGCCTTTAATAGGCCAAGCCTTTTATAGGGTAGACCATCAAAAGTGGTTAAACATTATTGCTGTAGTAATTTTTGTGGGTATCATCCCCACCCCAGTTTTACCTTCTTATTCTTGGAGGGAACAATTGGTATCAGAGCATGTAAGTTCTCACAAGAAGAAGTCTAATAGCTTGGAGAAAAAGGTCTGAATATGGAAGTCTTAAAACTTGGAAAGATTATTGACAATCAAGTGATTGATGTGCAACTAGCTCTACACAAAGTAGAGGAAGCAAGGGAGGAACTGAGAAAATCCTTAAAAAGAAGAAAGGATATAGCCATAGCTGAAAATGATACAAACTACAAGGAGATAGATACCACAAAACTATTTGCCAATAGAGACACTAAAGAGTTTGATGCAACAATAGCAGAACTGATGGAGAAAAACAAAGTTCAAGCAGAATAGATAAGATCTCTCAAGATGGAACATGAATCACAGGCCATAATGTAATGTGAAATTACTAAACAAAAGAAAAGAGCAGTTGAGGATAGAGTCATGATGGAAGATGAGAAAAGAAATCTTGCAAACAGACTTGAAGAAAAATGTATTGAACTAACACGGATGTCAAACATGTAGATGGATACACTTGCCCAAATGATGAACCTTCATCATTAACTCAATATGAAAGATATTGAGATCTCTACTCTGAAGATGCAGAATGAATAAATAGTGAATGAATTGAACAGAGAAAAAGAGGTAGCAGAGAATCTAAACAAGTCAAGTGAAGCCATCAAGTACTTTCAATAGTTGATGATATTTCCAAGGTCAACCCATGATACATTAGGACTTGGATACAACAACACTGAAATTGGGGAATCATCAAAGAATGCTGAGCAAAAAGGTGACAAAGGTAAGGATCCTAAACCCATTTGTCATTACTGTAATAAAAGGGGGCATACTGCTAATATTTGCAGGAGTAGAAGATTCAATCAACAAAACACACCCAAGAGTAAGAGTTAGTGTCACAAGTGCAACATGCAAGGACATATGACACAAGATTGCAAATCCAAAGTCACACGGACACAAAGATTTGATGGACATTTTCATAATTGTAAGAAGTATGGACATAAAGCATTTGAATGCAGATCAAAGTCTATGTGGGCATCAAATCAACCAGCAAAAAAAATAGAAAAATGAAAGTAAGTACCATTGGGATTACAACACCAGGTATAGCTATCATTATTGTCAAGAATATAGACATATACCCCAGAACTGCATAAGAACACATTTCAAAGGGAACTATAAAAGATGGTTAAAGCAAACCACATGTTTCAATTGCCTGAAAACTGGTCATATCAGCAAAAACTATCCTACAAGGTCAAAGGCACCAAAGATTGAAGTAAACAAGGGAAAAGAAAAGATTATTGTGAAACACATAAGAACAGACATGAAGAAAACATGGCAGAAAAAGAATGAATCAAGTTCATCCAATGAAAGGGTCACTTCACCCATAAGGTCAAGTGATCATTTCTCATTCAATTAAACACAAGAAAGAGACTACAGAACTTACACAAATAAGAAAGTATCATACATCAGCCCTAAACCATGAAGAAGCAATGCAAAGAATAAATCTACATGAAATAAGATGTCAAAACAAAATTTTAAATGAAGATGTCGAGCTATCTTTGGATGCCGAGTAAAACTCCAATACATGTCAAGTTCCTAATAGTGACCGAGTTGATAGCTAATGTCAAGTTTGCAGTTGAGCATTTAATGTGACAAAAATAGGGTATATTATCGCAATTTCAATCATTTTTCTTCATCGCGATCAAGAAGTAGAGAAGAGAAAGAGAGTAGAGTGACTTCATAAAAGAAAATCCAACATTCCAAGTAGATTGCAACCCCTTACAACGCGTTTTCATCAATCTTGAGGTATTTTTTCATTTGTGTCAAGCTACGCAATTTCATATTTCTGTAAAAAAAAAAGAAACCCTAGTTTGTGCAAATGGCTTCGAGTTCTAAGACAGCCTAGGACAAAGAGTTGTTTGAAGTCCAATTAATATCTAATGAGGTTAGGCAGCCTGATTTTCACCCTATCCCTAAAGTTGTATACAAAAATGATCTCGTCGGAGCCCTTTCTTGCATACCCCCAAATGTTGTTATGGTTCAAGATGTAAGGAGATGTTATAATTGCAAGATAGGAGCCATAGGAGACATGGAAATAAGAGAAGCCTATGCAAAGTTGTGTGTCGATGGAGTCTTGAAAGATGACTACAAGATTGCTGAAAAGAAGGGTTTAACACAAGTTTTGAGTTTTTCTACCGTATTTAAAATAGAATGGATCATACTTGTGTTGAGCAGAATTCATGATGGTAGTCTGCGGTTGGAAGATGTCCCTGTCAAAATCACAAAAAGAATCATTCATAGGGTAACTAGATATCCTACCCTAGATCGGCACAAGACCTTGAGAAGTGAATCCAAGGAGGTTATAGAAAAGAACATAGGTGCTCAATGGAACAAAAGAGGAATGACTATTCAAACCATTCAGGATCCTCTAGTTGAGTTTGTTGTTAGAGTTATTGTCCACAAATTCTACCAATCTAGTAGACTCAACAATGTGCCATGTATTGCAGTAGATGTAAGCTACAAACTGCTGAAAAAGGATCATACTTATGATCTTGCAGAACTGCAACTACAACAAATAAATGAAAACCTAGCAGCCATAAGAAGGACAAAGGGTGCTCAATGTAAATTTGGAGCAATTATAGTTTGTATATTCTTTTATGTTCAAAATAAATTTTCCTCTTTTGGAAAAGTTACATGGAGAAGTGATAGAACTATCATATCCCAAATAAATGAATATATAGAACAAATGGGAGACAATTTTGATACCCTGATGACAAGCTATTTTGAGGATTTCAAGAAATCCATGAAGCAAAGGGTGAGAATACCAATTTCCTTAGTGGAAAAACATATTAATGATATATGCTTCTTAGTTGATATTGACTTCACCTATATCCAAGCAACAATTCCAAGGGTGAGATGGCTAAGGCCATTTGGTTATGAAATTAACATTGATGAAGCATCTGCAGCAATAACTGCATTGTTGGAAGAAGAGACAGATAAGAGTGCCCCACACTTTGGCACTTATGATGTGGTAAGGTAAAAAATAAATATAGAATTAAAAATTGCCTCCACATTGAAAAAGAAAGATAAATTGATGAAGAAAATTAAGAATAAATTTGGTGAAGGAATAGAGGCTGAAGCTGAAGAAGAAGATGATGATGACAATGATGATGAGGAGGATGAACAGGAGCAAGGCCAAATGGAATTAACTCAAGGCCTAGGTGAAGACAAGGAGGAAGGTGTTGAGGAATAAGAAGCCAAGGATGCACCAACCATAGCTGATCCAAAGAAGAGAAAGGCAATAGAACAGTCTCCAGCTCAGTCCAAACCAAAGAAAACTACCATGCCATCACCACAAAAGCCAACAACTAGAGCTGCAACGAGGGCCTCCACACAAAAGGCTAAAGAGGAAGCCACAAAGAAGAAAACAATCAAGAAGACACAAGAAGAGCCAAGGAAAAGAAGAAAATATGTGGCTCAACCTGATACTGATGAAGAAGATAAATCTGAAAAGGTAAGCCATTTTTTAGTTGATACATTATGTAAAAAGATTGTAAATGGAGACTTAAGCAACATAAATAAAGTTGATTTCAACAATTTCACTAAAGATGAACAAAATAGAATAGAAGAATTAGTGTATGGAATGATGGCATAGTTCAAGTATGCTCCTCTTGAACTAAATGGACAATTGCCAAATGAACTGTCTAAAATTGTAGAAGACAGATGACATTTTTTTTTGAAAATGGAGAAGGAGATGAGAGAATCAACCCTAGCAAGCATACTGCCTAATTTGACTAAGGAGCAAATAGAGAGAGCAGTCAAAAGGCATAATACTAGGTTTACATCTAAGTACAGGGCATTCTTCATTCTCCAAAACAAATGGAAGATATTGTACAAAGAACAACAAAATCATGGAAGAACTTGTACAAAAAGATTGAAGATTTTCTTGAAGAAGAATACAAGGAAGAAGCTACTGCTCCACCAGAAGAAAGAAGGAAAAGGAGAGAAGAGAAGAAAGAAGTGGACCAAGGTAGAGAAGAAAACAAGGAAGAAGAAAAGAAACAAGAAGAAGAGAAGAAGGAAGAAGAAAAGAAAGAAATAGAGGAGGAGACACAAAAGCAAGACGAAATGGCAACAGCTGAGCAAGAGCAGCAACAGGACCAGAGTGTGCAAGGCACACAATTGCCACCTCCTAGCCCTCCCCATGTACCCATCACACCTGCAGAAACTATAACAGTACAAGATGTTCCTGACACTTCTGCTCAGAACATCAATCCATTAACTGTAGAAGATCTCAAAAGAATCCTTGACCAATCCACGCAACAAGCAAGATTATGTGCAGATCAAGTATTGGTCAGTATGGATGAATTACAAAAACTAGTAGAAAACATAATTAGAGATAATGTGAATCCACAAGAACTACCTTCCATCATCTCTACAACTACTAGTGGTCAACTTCAAATGCCAATAGTTGTTTCATTAGGCATAGTTGACACAACAATACAAAAGCCGAGTGCAGCAGCAAACAAAGAAATAGAACAAACAAGATATACTATTACTCAAGGTGCACTTCCTAAAATTACAATAATTGATCAAGGTAGACAGCAGGAGGAGAAAATAGAGGAAACCCCTAAAGAGCAGGAGGCAATACAAACATTGATAAATTTTCCTATCTCGGGGACTCCTTCACAAAAGCCATTACAAATATCAGCACCAAGATCAAGCTCTACAAAAGTTGCAAGGGTACTTCACTATGGAGACCCTAAAATAGATGAGGAGATAGTCATACCAAGTTATGACTCAAAAACAATAAACATTGATCAAATCAATGAGGTGCAGGAAGCATTAAATAGAAGAAAGAGGCAAGAGATACTCAGGAAGGAGTATCAACAAAAACAAACTTTACATGAAATTAAAGATATATTTATGGATGCCTTCAGTATTTAGTCACCAGATGAGTCCAAGCATATCATGGAACAATTATCAAATATTGTTGACCAGGTGACAAATGCAGACCAAGAGACAAATGCAAAACTTATGGAATGGTCTGAAAGAAAATTTCAAGGGAAAGTTAATGAGAAAATATCTAGTGAAATAGCACTTTCATAGATTGAATTGGAAAAGGTAATAGACAAAGTGAAAAAGGTACCTGAGAATATATTCTCATTGTACACAAAGTTGTGTGACTTTTCATACTTCACACAGGAAACTAGCCAAAAGATAATAAGCCTGGAGAGGAATTTGAATGTTTCAAGCATGCAGCTACCCAAGGATCCAGCTCAAAGTGAGAAGCATTTTTCTCAAACACTTCACACTCAAAAAGAAATAGTTGTATTAACAGCAGAAGAGGCCACCATCAAGGAAAAATTGATACAGCTCCAATCCTCCATTACCCCACATTTAGAAGTACTCCATAAAGAACAGGTCTATGTTGAAACTGTTCTCAAGAAAGATCCTAATCTTTCTACTTTACAAGGACTTATTCACCTTGCTGTAGAGACTACCATCTAGCACAAGTCATTAGAAATTGCTTTGCATAATTGGGATGTAGCTCTCAAGATGATTATGGAGGTAAGCAGCACATTTTTGGCAAAATATGGTCTTAACCCTTAAAACCCTTTGACATAAGTATCAAAAAAGAGGAGACAAGATGAAAAGGGGGAGCCAAGATGAGATGGGGAAGACAGAAAACAAGATAAAAAGGGGAGCATGATATACAGCATAAAAAATTTGGATACCAAGATAGCACAGATAATGGCACAATCAACTCAAGGGGAGTTACAACAATTTTGAGGTATATATTGTATATTACAAAATTTTGATCAAGGTTTTAAAACGTAAATGTACTCATAAGGTCAGTTAAGTTTTTTTGTCACTCACATCAAAGGGGGAGATTGTTAGTCTCAAAATTGTTTTGACATTTGAGTGTCATCACACTTAACCATTTTCTACATTGGATCCGAGCACACTATGTATGCCGAGCCACAACATAAGCCGAGTCAGGAAATCTAACAAGTGCTGAGTGATCTTCAGGTGTCAAGTAGCTTTCAGGTACTGAGTGAGGATCAGGTGCCGAGTGAAGATCAAGTGCCAAATGACTTTAGGTGTCAAGCATGATACAAGTGCCGAGTGATATTTGAGTGTCAAGCCATAGACGATGCCGAGCAATACAGAAATGCAACAGGAGCCGAGTAAGCCAATTTGTTACATGTGTCGAGTATCTGGATCAATAAGTGCCGAGTAACACAGAATACACATTTGAGTCTGTAACTTTACAAATTTAGATGTAAACCATTTTCATGGGTGACATATGATGAATCTCAAAGGATTAAATGATAAGATCAAATCTTTTGTATTTCCTATGCAATCTACATGCAACCAATAAGAAAAATGGAGAAGGCATGCAACCAATAATAAAATTGCAAGGAATGAGCAGGAAATAGAGATTCAATATGGATCATAGATCCACATCTAACCCTAAGTCTTTGAATGTCTTTATAAGGAAGACTAAGTCTCATTGTATAGATATAGATGAAGATATGTAAGGGAAACTATTTTTAGAGTAAATAATATCAAATCTCAGAGGATCAAGATTAGAGAAAGCAGATCAAGTGCCTGTATTCAGCAATCAAAGGATTGCAAACTATCAGGTTTATTATATCTAATACTCTTTAGCAACTGTATTAGAAAGGAAACCCTATGGTGATAGGTTAGCTTAATAGTTATTTTGTAGATCCTTTAAATAGGTGATTAAATCCTTTAACAGAGTAACACTTCTTGTAAAGTGTTTGTAAATCCTTTAACTAGGTCACTATTGATACAGTGTAAAGCCTTTAATAGTGCAGGCCTTTAACAAGGCAGACCATCAGAAGTGGTTAAACATTATTGCTGCAGTAATTTTTGTGGGTATCATCCCCACCCCAGTTTTACCTTCTTATTCCTAGAGGGTTTCTGGGTTACCAAAATTTCTAGTGTTATGTGGTGATGCACATGTGTTTTTCATAATTTCTTAATGTTGATATGCATACATTTACATTTCAATATTATGTTATAAAGGATTTGAGAAAATAGGTTAAAACCTAGTACTTCTGATTCACCCCCCCCCCCCCTCAGAAGCATTCTTTCTATTAAGATATTCCAACACTTTTTCTATTAGTTTGCAAATGCTCCTACCACAATGAAGTATGACCTTTTAGCCTAGTAACTACAATTTTCATCTTCCTATTATCAGGATTGTTTTCATACTCAAAGAACTTCTCCATATTAGAGATACAATCATAGATAATACTCTCAACAATCTTTCCTCATCTTGGTCTTCTTTAGGTTTTGGATAACAGTGTGGTGCTACCACTTCATCATCACTCACATCCTCTAGATGTTCTCCTCTCCCCTAGGCTATCTCTACAACATCTAATCTTACTGTAATTTTTTTCAATGTATCCAATATGGTATTATCAGCATTTCCTCTATCACGAACCATCTTTACAAATTAGGTTTTTGCAAGATCATAACCCTTTTCAAGTTATAGGTCAAATCCATAGATCTGTAACCCTACAACCAAATCTGAATCACACAATCTAATCTCCATAAGAACAAACCTCAAGCACTAATACCACCTGATGAGAGGAGGGAAAGAAATAACTAGGGCCAAAGGCACACCCAACAATCCAAACCAACCTTGAAAAGTTAACACAATGGAAGCAAACACATAAAGAGAACAACACCATAGAGAGAGAGAGAGAGAGAGAGAGAGAGAGAGAGAGAGAGAGAGAGAGAGAGAGAGAGAGAGAGAGAGAGAGAGAGAGAGAGAGAGAGAGAGAGAGAACAATATTCTTTTATTGATTCATCAAATGATTAGCATACATGCCCAGCTATAAGGCCAGATAAAAAATACATTCAAGATCTAATATTCAACTTCAAATTTACATGTTCCAAACACGTATGCAACAAAATTTTCAAACCTCTTTGTTCTCTTCTAAACTCTCTAAAATCTGCTCTAACTCTAAGCCTAAACATCCTATTTATACTTGCCAAAACGGCTTAAGAAACATTCTAGAACATTACAAAATAGAAAGGCCAACCCAAGAATGGTCTGAATACATCCCAAAATAAGATCGTATCATAAATTTCATAATCATAATTAATCCTACAAGTTGTCTTGCATCAAAAACACAAAAAACTCATCCAAAATATTGACACTCATCCTCAACAGGAAAACTTGACACGTGATAACTCGGCATACACTGGATAACTCAGCACATGAAAGATAGCTTCGCACACACTCTAGAACTTAGCACACTTTGCAAAGTGATACTAGATAACATGCTAACCCAATTGTTAACATGACATGGGATAACTTCAACTTGGCTTATACTGCAAAATTTCTAGCACTTGGCAATTGTTGCAACTCGGCAATGATTGTAACTTGGCAACAACTAGTAGAATGAATACAAATAAGAAGGATAACACGTCAACCCAAGATGCTCATACATCATAAGAGGACTTCAAAATAGGTAGGAGACATGTTGAAGATGTTTTGGTTAATCATACACATCCAGATGAGCCTCGAGTGAAGAGTTATGAAGACTGTGAGCTAACAGTTTGTGTGTAATTATGAAATGATGAACTATTGTAATGTAACTTGTAAATGTAATATCTTAAGTTGGCCCTATATTATTATTATAACTTGGGAAAGCCTCAAGTCCAAATCAATATTAAAAAATTAGGACTTTGTATAAAGGAAAGATGGTTTACTTATGGTAGAGTGTGCATTGTAATAATTACTAAGATCATTTTATGATATAAAAACTTGAGAGTGAGATATTATATTGTGTGAACTTACATGCAAACATATTTTGGATCAGAGAAGTGGTTGGTGTAATTAAAGCATGGTGAGATTGCAAGGAAATATATTTGGAAAATAAGTTTCTATTGGATAATATTGATGTACCATTGTGTTATTTAGTGAGGATAGTACTAAAGTTTTTTGGACATTGGGTTGATCTATCTTCCTTATCAACTCCTAATAGGGTTGGAATCTCCTAATAGGAATTCAAAGTCTCCTAATGGGGACTAATTTGTACTAGATGTATTTCATTGACTCCTAGCATGGTCCATCCTTTCACAAGAAGCATTTATATTAGTACATCATCTTGTGGGTACCATCCCCACTGGGGTTTTCCCTATGACCAAGGGTTTCTCTAGTTAACAAATTTGGCTTTATTTTGTATCGCTATCTTTCTATGGTTGTTGCATCTATTGTTTACATGTTTTAGAATTAATAAGGATATTGAGATTTTTTTTAATTTCATAACTAATTCACCACCCCCCCCCCCCCCCCCCCCCCCCCATCCACCCGCCCTCTTAGTTATCTAGGTGTAGTTTGATTTCAAACACTATATTCCCCCTTGTTTTTGCTTTATAATTTAAAATGGTAAAATATGGATTCAAGTTTAAGAAAATGAACTACATATAGAATGTATTGAAAATTATTCCTAAAAATCATTCAATATGATCCTTGAATGCTTTCAAAGGTACTTCAATAGTAAGGAAACTAAATGACAATTCCAATACCTATAATGGTACCCAAATCAGAGTTTACCAAACTCAAGATATGATCAAAAGAGTAAGATAGAGCATTAGTAGTTAAAATAAATAAAAGTTAACATTTTGAAAATAATTTCAAAAAGTAACCTAATTAATAACATATATAAATTAAAGTCACCTTTTTGAATCTCATTTGAAGCATTTACTTTGAAGGTGAATGAGAAGGAGGAGAAAGATGTTGAGGAAGGAGTTTTCACTGACACTAATGAAAGTTCTCCAAAAAATAGTGGAAGATGTCATAGAACTAGATGAGGTAGGCCTTTTGTATGCCCATTTCCTTCTAATTTTCATGTTTTTATAGATTTAGGAAGTTGTTATAGATATTGTAGGAACCTATTTTTATGCCAAACTCAGGAAGTCAACCTATACTGAGGAAGTTGATCTGTATTTGGGAAGTCAACATGTACCTTAGGGTACAAGTTGACCTATACCTAGAAAGTCAACCTATACCAGGGAAAATGACATATACTTGAATAGGTCAATTTACAAACTTTGATGTTTATATGTGGCTAAATGATATGAGCTAATCAAGATCCATCATGTTTTTAGTAGAAAAACTATCTTTCATGACAGAGCATTATATATTATACAACATGGTGAATGTCCACAACCATATATGGGAGTTGGGTACATAGTATGCATAGATCTTGAGGGACATTAGCATGTACAGGGGATCTTGACTACCAAATATGCACTATCGCATGGCCTTGCTTTTGGCATTGATTGAGAGATGAGATAAGGACACATGCACATTTCATCTACCAATAGGGAAGATGACTATCATCCTTGAGGACATATATTAGATTCTACATCTTCTAATATAAGGATTGACAATTAGACCATTGGTTAATTGAGCACTCATAGAGATCAATAGAGACTTTGTGTATTTTATCTGGATGTTTTGTAGATATAGTTAAAGAATTGATTAAATTAGTCTAAGAGGAATCCTATATGGAAAGGCTTTGTTACTCAAGTGTATCATGCTTTGCATTGTTACCACAATGGCGATTCCTAATACAAAGGGCATAATATTTTACACCCCTCTAGTACATTTTGTTTGGTACATGAAGAGGGGGTCAATTGTATATGTGTTGGATTAGATCAGGTTTGTGTAATTGTAGTACAAGCTTAGGAGATTTTTCAAATACCATTAGTTGATCCTCATAGTATGTACACTCTTGAAGGTGTGGGAATTCAAGCACATTACATGCAACATGGTAGTTAGATACCCAATGGATGTGTTGGTTGATTCATTAAGAGTATTTGTATACTTCTTGAGCTAAGTATGGTAGTTTGTAGACATGGTCTAGTATAAAGATGGGATAGACTATATACTAGATACATAGGTGGTATGGAGACCCTACCATCACATGATAGCATGGTCAAATTTAATGAAGTAGCTGATATGGATGCAAAGATGGAGGTTTCCAAATGACATGTACATGACTACATTGTGAAGCTTTACTATTATGATAGGGTGATGAGGTAGTTTGTTCTATAATAGGGTCCTCCCACATATGTACCCTAATATGGCCATAGGAAGAGATACATTGATAGCCTTGGGACCATACCACAACTAATTATTGATGATATTGAGTTGATATACATAGAGAGCCTAGATTATATCATGATCCCTCCTACAATTGAGGATGAAGGACTATCAAGGGACTATCTGTGATATATGTGCATATAGGGCGTGAGACCCCTAGTACCAGATGACTACTCTATTGGAGATCACAGATCATATTTTAAGGTCTAGTTTAGAGGAGAGGATGAGGAGGGAGAGGAATCAGATTTAGAGGAAGCTAATAGAGGAATGAGATTTTTTAAGACTTTGTTCAATCCGTCCACTACTTTACTACTAGATACCTCACGAAGTTTTATAATTAATGAACCATCAAAATACTCATAGAATAAATTATAAATCTTGGAAAATAAAGTAACTACTCACTATTAACTTAAATGCAATTTTTTTGTATTTTTCTTTATATAGAGATGAAATATAAATCTAACAAGGCAAGTATTATTTGTGATTTTATGTTTATGAAATCTAAACACACAAACATGATTGTAATGCATGTAAATTCAAGATCTTATTACCAAATCAAACAAAGGAGGGTTCACATTGGGTTCACCAATATTTTCAAGGGAAAAATGAAATCAATATATATGAAATTCAAACTAATTGAAATAGGTTTATTAGTCAAACATTTTCACCCTAAGTCATTCAAAACAAGAGAAAGAGGGGCTTCCAAAAATAATTCTAATTATGATTCAAGTTAGATTTACAAAACCCAAATAGAACAAGGGATGTCAATACTAAACCCAAATATCATTAAGGAAGTACACAAGAAAGGCCTTCTTTATGAAATGTTCATTAACCTTAAGATTTGAAGTATGATCCAATTAAATTGAATTGAATTGACCAAACTTCCTAGAATAATCAAATCTAAACACATGTACAATCCTATTAAATAATAAAATTAGATCTGAGATACCATAGGGAAAGAATAAAGATGAATTGCCTAAAAAATCAATATGAATAAAAACCTTTCCTCTCCAAAAACTAATGTTCTACAACTATGATTAAAAATCCAACTATGGATCTGCGATCAAAATAGAAAACCTAGAAAACTTTGATATTTCCTAATCTCTAGTTCAATCTAGGTGACATATATTGATAGGTTTATGGCATGAGAGATGTATTCAAATGGCACTGTAACAAATTTTACCTAGATTTTTTCCTAAAATCCCTTGGTAAGTAGTTTTCAAATTTAAAGTCATAATAATGTTAACCTACAAATTTATAAAATGATTTGTGTGGGTGGTTAGCTATATAGAGATTTTCCTTGGTTGACCCTCCATTTTGGTGGTTTCTACCTCCATCAAAACTCATTGTAAATATTTTAGCATGTGTATGTAGATCTCATGAATCCTAGAGTACATATCTAGAATGTAAGAGCTAAGAAAATTTTAAGAGTCGACTCTACAAGTGAAATGCTAGCATCTAAGAATGCATGTAAATGTAAATGTGTGAAAGATGTGAAGAGAAAAAGATCAAATCTAAATATAGCATAGAAAACATACCAAGCCCCCAAGGCTAAGTACTCTACCCATCATCACAATCCCCTTACATCTCCATGATGTCATGTAGTGTTTGAAATCTTGAATTGAAGAATGTAGATGAAAACCTCTCTTTCGTAATGAATGAATGAGATCTAGCATTCTTCTACCTTACTTCTATTCATTCCAAATGAGGCTATTGATTCCTTTTATAGTGAATTTTTGAGATTACTATACAAGAGCTAGGTACAGGGGAAAAAACCATAGAACTAGGCTCTGCAACTTAGAAACCTAGGAGCACAGGTCGACCAGACTAACCTATATTGGTATCAGTTGACCTGGTTGACCTATACTAAAATATGTAAACCAAGTTGACCTATACCCTAAGATACTAGGTTTTTATGGAGATACCCCAAAATCCTTAGACTATAAAAGGTTTGGGTCCAATGTGCATCAAGTTCTAAGAAACTAAGACCACAATCAAGAAATAGGACCTAGAAAGAGGAGGATGCCTATAAATTAGATCTTACCTCAGTCTTAGATGAGGGGAAAGAGGGAAATAAAAGAGGATGTATTAGGTCCTAACTCAATTTTTGCTAGGAGAGAGAAAGAGAGAGAATTGTATACTCCAAGTGCAAGTGTACAATGCAAACACACTAATGAGGAGCTAAAAGTTCATAAATTAAAATAATTCCAAACTAAGATGGTACACATATGCAAGATTTTTTTCATAAGGTAGTTGAATGTAAGATGAAAAAATTTCAAGAGAGATAATTCTTTGATTGTTGTGATGTTGGTCAAAAGGAAAAATAATACAAAAGTCAAAATGTAAATTCACTGGAAAGAAAGACAATGGTCAATATTTTTCACAGAATTTTTTATGTATGAAGTAATTTTGGGCACAAGACTAGTCATCATAGATTAAGGCATCTATTCATAAAGAGAAATATGAAATTCTTCAAGTGTGCATAGACCAAAGACTATGATAAATTTTGTAGATATGAGAATGTATTTGTTGGTAATGAAAGGATGTTTAGAATGTGGAAATCAATGAAATACTAAAGATAAAGGAATGGAGAAAGAAAAATGATAGTGAGAGAAACACAATAGTGTCATATCTTGGTACTAGCTTGATTAGTAATTGAGGTTAGTACTTTGGCTCAGGAGGAGCATGAATCGATTCAAACTCCTACATCTCACCTACCCAAAGTAATATTATTTGCAATTAATTTTTTTTTTGACAAAGAAAATTAATACATTAATTATAAAAAGATGTTATTTTTATGGAAATTGTGTGGATTACATCAAGGATAATGAAATCAAGTGGGATTTGCAATCATGGTAGTTTATGGTTTTTAAAAGGATAAATTTTTAATTCAATTAATATTATAGCTTGGAGTTGTAGGCTATTTTTTTCAGAGGGGTGGACCTTCCCAACCACTATCGGTTGGCAAGAGTAATCCCTCTAGACCTATTGTACCTCACGTAGGAAGGGATTTCATTCCAAGTTTGAATTCATTCTAGAGAACTTGAAGATAGAGCTTTATGAATTTTTCATATCTCCTCCTAAATCTTCTACTCATGTTAGTGTTTCAAACAAGGAAAAGAAAGACATTAAATTTAATGAGTTCAATCAAGAGTGCATAAAGGACATAGAATTTGGATTACTAGAGATGACATGGAGAAAGTGAGGGAGCTAGGGCTTGATATTTGGGATAAATTCTTGTGGTATGGTAATAAAAAATTAATTCTATTTTTGTTTAAAAAAATCAGCTAGAAACTTTATTATTGGACAGACCATGTGTCATAGCAAAGGATGTGATCAAGAAAAGTATACACTTGTATATAAAAGGAGATGTTCTTTCAAGGAAATCAACAAGCCATTGTAATATGAAAAATGGTGATCATCAATGGTAGACCACCAAATTATATATACATTATGAAGGAGACCTAAAATCTGATCCGTAGTCCACAAATCAGATTTGTATAACTCAAAGATATAAGAGATATACAATTGCAATATCTAGCCCAAGAAGGAGATAACAAGTTCTTCCTTGCTTGATGTAATTGGGAGTATGTGAGAAAGATAAACCAAAGAAATGATAATTAACAAGATAATATCAGATATAATGTATGAAGGAAAGTGATAAAATAAATGGAAATGAATATGTAATCACCTTGAGATCTAGTAGAGGAATCACTTTCAAATCTATATTAATTCTGTCAAACTATTCCAAAATTGGGAACAACTTGAGATTCAAAATCTTGGAACCTGTAATTTTTTCCTATCAAAACTCAAAGTATCTTGGGAACATGTCACTTTTGGGTGACCTATACAAGGTATGGATTACTTTAAGGAGAAATATACCTAAGAGGGTATTAAAGAAAGGTATCATGACTATGACAAAGATTGCACTACCATATATTCATTTCAAATCTGAAACTCCATGAATCTTCACCCACACATAAGAAAAGGGGAAATTCGTTGGGGGAAGGGGATTTCCTTGGTCAAGACCCTACTTAGGGATTAACCTAAAAATCATAAATGAAATATAGAAAATTTTATCATGTATTAGAGTTAAAATAACATGAAATATGGTGTACCATGAAGATACTTGTGTTTCTTAGTATGTAACCAAGTATGTAGATGCAATAGCTTTGATTCAACACAATAAACAAAAGGAAATTATGCAAGGTAAAAGCTCATGTTGTAGATGCTTCTAAATTTCCTTGTTGATGATAAGAAGAGGAATATTTTAATGTATGGATGTGTATATGAGAAATATGTTAGCAAGTAATACTAATCTATTAAAAGAACAAAAGCATTAACTAGCATAAAAACCATAACATATATGAGAGACAAAGTGAAACCCTCAAATGAGAATATGAGCCATAGAATGGCTCTCCCAATGAGGATGGTCACTTGCTTTGGGGATGAGTCTATTTGCTTAGATTTGGTATGTATGCTCAAGGTTCTCAAAACTAGCTTCAATGGAGATGAAAAATGGCAAATTGGTAGCTTTGTGAGCTCTCAATTTGGCATCATAAGGGTATGGTTAAGGGCTTTGGTTTCTCAAACTAGTATTATAACTTTAGCTTCAAGATTGTGATGAAATGGCTTGGGAGGGGATTCAATTTATAGGCTAAGGGCTTGAAGGATGGAGAGTTAAGATGCAAGGATAGATTAAAGCTTAAGGAGGGCTAGGATGCACTCAAAGGGGAGCACATGGATTGTGCTTGTTTAGCACCAATCAGGGAATGACACATGTCACAGGGTGAGTGGATGGAGGAAAGGGGAAGGATGAGTCAACAAAGGAGGCTCAAGGGATAATATCTTCATAAATACCCTTCATTATGGCTTGTAAGAGCTTGTAAGATTCTTTATGGCTTTTGTAAGAGCATTCATTGTTGGGTGGTTGGGATATTTTGGACGGAGTTGAGATTGTTGACTTTCCTTGCCTTAGGAAAGTCTTAAGCTTGATTAGGGAATGTGACAACATTAGGGGGTGGATTAGGCTTGGGTTTAGGATTATATTAGGGATGTTAGAGATTTTCAAGTGGATGACATTCATGAGGGTGGGTGAGTTAGTGGCTAAGCTTGGTTAGTATGGGTGGATGGGGTGGATTAGGCTAAAAAGGGGGTTTTAGGATAGGTTAGGGGTTATTAGATTTGAGGGCTTTATTTATCAAATAGATTTATTTAATAAATGAGGATTTTGGAATTAGATAGGAGAATAAGATTTAATTGATAAATAATAGGTTATTTGATTTATCAATTAGGACTATAGATGATTAATTAAATTAATCAGCTAGGGGATGGAAAAGGATTAATTAAATAAGAATTTGATTAATGATGCCTTTAGAGATAACTAAATGGGATTACAAAAGTAGTGTAATCAAATTTAAGTGTCTATAGGATGTAGATACCCTCTCTTGATGGTAAAAATCATTTTCCTCCAATGAATAAAGAAGCTAGATCTATGGAAGGAAATTCATACTTGATGATGGTGGATGAAGTTCTTTAAATGAATGCTTTATTTATTGGAGTCCTTGAATTTAGAATGTATTTCTTACTTGATATCTTGGGATTATTTCTTAAGATGAGATGTAAAAATAAAGAGAGGAAGACTCTTTTTATTTTTATTTTGGGGTCAATTTCTACAAGAACTAACTCCACTGGGAGGGAAAGGAAAAAGAAATATTGCATTAGATTCAAAACCCCCAAAAGGGGCCCCTCCAAAATATAGGTTTCCCATAAGTGACCCATAATAGGTATATGTCATCCCCAAGAAAAAATACTATCCATAGGTCTCCCTTAGGTGACCCATTATAGGATGACACAAAATTCAAGGTGTTAGTGTAAGAACAATAAAGCCTTAGGTGGCTCAGAGATATTTGGAAAGACATGCTATAAAATTGATTTAAAAGACATAAAAATATTGAATCAACCATGATAGGGCATAGGGGAAGAGTGAATTTTGTGATTTCAAAAATAATTAGAGGATGATGCAAAGGGATTAGATCCTACCTCAATTTTTGCACAAGTTAGAAATGGAAAAGTAAAGGATGGTGTATTAATTTAAAATCCTACCTCAATTTTTAAAATAATGGAAGAGGGAAATCAATTAAGGTAAATGGATAGATAAATGAGATTTTATGCATATAAATTATACAAAACATAGATCTTTGAGCAATATTGAAGGAGAGGGAAGGGGTTTTGACTAAACTAATGTATGTAATTAAATGCAATGCAAGATCACAATAAGAAGGGTCATACTAAGGAGAGATAAAAGGTCTTTAAAAGGAAACAAAGTGAGTGCTTAATTCTTAAGATGATACACTTAGCCCCCAATCTAGTGGGAGTATGAGACAAGCTCACACTAACAATAAAGGAAGAGATAAAATCAAGAGAGAGAGAAGATGATTATGGACAATGTGTATGAAAGAGATAAGAAATCACCAAGTTAAGGATATAAACTACAAAACTAGGGATCCTAGCTCCACATCCATATAGAAGGGCATAAAAATAAAGAAAAAGATAGAAAAAATAAAAAGAAGGAAAATAAAAAGACACAAAATCACCAAAATCAAAAAACTCCAAATCAACTAGTGAAAGATACATCGATATAAAATGCCTCACCCACTAATATCATGTTTATAATTCTATTGAAAGATAAAACATGATCATAGGATGAACATAAGCATCACCAACAATGATACTAACTCCATGATGCTATCTATCTATCTATATATATATATATATATATATATATATATATATATATATATATATATATATATATATATATATATATATATATATATATATATATATATATATAGAGAGAGAGAGAGAGAGAGAGATGATTATCTCACCTAGTAAGATTTGTGTCTTACTATGAACAACACAAAAGATAGGATTGAAAGGTCTAGTAGGTTTTTCTGTCATTTTATTCAATCATATCAAAGACTTTATTCCTTCTATAAGATTATCTTGTGTTTGTGTGTGATTCTTATGAATGGGTTCAAAATATCTTACATCACAAGAATTGGTTTTTCTATGAACCCCATGGATCAGTTAGTATCACCATGAGAATTGGTTATGTTTGTGCTCTACATGGATGGATTTGAATCTGATATATCTTTGAAGATTAGTTTTTAAATTTGATTCCCAGATATGCATAGGGGTCGCTTATACCCATCATGGATTGGTTACAAAATAAAAATAAAAATGTATATGATTGTAAAATAGAGTTCGTCTATATGCCCCCTCCTTATGATGAATACTTAGTAGGCATTATAAAGAAGAGAGTCAAGGATAGTTACTTCTATCCACAAGGAAACATCCTCAATCATAAATTCATGTTATTATCTTGATGAAGAGTGTACATTCTTATAAGCTAAGAACATTGATAATTATAAAACGATGTGTCACTTAGGAGAAGAAACCCTTGAAAGGAAGAGATCTTGTTTACAAGAAATTTACCTTCAAGAGGAGTTATTGAACAAAGATAACATATTTGAGAGAAAGAGGGAAGAGAACAAGAATGATCCTTTTTGGATCCCTATTGTTAGGTGAAATAGAGATTCTTTATGAAGGGTGACAAACTTTGAGTCACATAGTAAGGGAATTCATTTATAAGGAACATAGTTTTGAAAACAAGAAAGAGGTGATGACCAAGGATTCACACCTATTGTAAATGAGAGAATCCCAATGAAAATAATAATTCCTTATAAGAAAATTTTATCCTCACAAAAAAGAGAGAGAATTAAAGAAACCTTTCCCTCTAGTGTGAAGGCTGGAATATATACATAATAGATACACAATTCCTAGAAAAACAACTTATAAACTAGAGAGAACCCTTAAAATATAAATCTATGGGTAAAGGATAAAGATGTGTGTAGGTATGATGCATGCATTTACTCCTTTACAATTGGAAGATAAAGAGGAAGAGATCAAGTACACAAAGTAGATTCGGCTAAATCCACTAAGAGGAAAAGAGCTAAATCAATGAACCTCAAACCTTACAAACTCAATGGGTTCTTCTTGCCTTTGATCCCCAATTTATTTTTCAGATTATGTGTATTGCACATATTGTATAATACTACAAATATTATATTATTTTATTTTACTATGTAATGTTGCACCTAGAGGCAACTAGATGGACGTGCAGTATGTAAAGATTCCCATGGAATATCCTTGATGAGTTGTATTATATCATTGTGATAATATTTGATGTAATTATTTAATATTGAAGAAAATAAATTAAATACCCACTATTAAATGTGAGTCAATAGGTGATAGGTAGAATATAGTTTTAGTACATGGTTTACGTAATACCATAATGTAATTTTATGAGAGCTTTCCACTATAAAAGAAACCACAAGGGTAGTTGTTGGTGCAAGATAGAGAAAGACAAAGGTGAGACTGGTTAGCCAAGGTCAGTAAGCACAAATCTGTGTCACCGTTCAGGATACCAAACCTATTTTGATCAAATCTCATTTTTCTATCAAAACTAAAAAAAATTCAAAAACTAAAAATACCCTTTTATAGATCTCAAATTCAATATCATCATTATATAATTTTTTGAGTGTTTTGATAAGTTATAATATGTTATAATTTCAAAATATTATAAGTCAATATTTCAACATTTTAGAAAATACTCCTTCAAAAAAAGGAAAAAAATAGTAAATCATATCAAAAAAATAAAAACATTATATTTATCTCTAGAGGAGAGAGTCCTCTTCATAAATATGTAATTTTTTTCAAGGTGTGGATTTGATAGGGAAGTTTTGATGGGAGGAAAAAATTGTTGGATTCTAATAAGGTCTAGCTTGAGCACTTATAACAAAGAAAATATACATAAAAAATAATTATTTCTTTTTTTGTTCGCTACCTATACATGTCATCTATAAGATATTTTCAAATTAGAACAAAAAAAAAAGATTATTTGCATATACTTGTTTGACGAGAACTACACCTTATATTTTTTACAATTAAAAAAGGGACTTCAAAATAAAAGAAAATTAATAAATTCTTACTCAAAAAATTTATAAAAATTATAGGCATAAAATTCATACAACTCTACACATTTCATCAATTAACATCATCTTCAAGTTCTAAACACAAATACCATTTTTTTTGTCATTAATGTTGAACTGTCAGATTCTGATATCCTATTTCTTTATAAAAGGTGACATAGGTTTGTGGTTTTACCCAAATAGCATCTGTGAATATTGGAAGCATGGAATGGGATGTATGGATTCATTGTTGGTCACATGGATTTTTTGGTTTTTGTTATGAATTTGAAGGCTTCCATGGTTGTATTGTAATGGTGCTTTGTTGAATAATACATGGTGGGGGATGCTTTTGGAGGTTGGATTTCCCAAAGTATATCTTGTGTCACATTTTTAATGGGTATGTTGTCTATTATCTTGCATGTGGATTTAAGTGCTTATTTATTTCAAATATATTATGGGTAATGTGGAAACGGTAATATTTTTGGTTGTAAGTCTCCTTACAAGTGGTATTGGAGCTATGGTCTTGTTGTTATAAGTCTAGATTGAATCCATGAGAATGCATGAAAGAAAGGGAAAGATATACAGATTTTGTACATTGTTTATTACAAATATGAGGGATTTGGTTTTTTTGTTATGATGGGTTGTTGGTAGATTTTGGGCATTTGAAATTATTGGCCAAAAGGGTTTTTTGGATGTTCCACTTAAATGGGCAAAAAAAGACCTTGTCATTGGATCTAGGTTAGTCTTTTCATAAATTTTGACACATAATTTTCCCTAGTTTGGCCATGTTGAGAGAAAATGTAAAAAAAATTACTTGCAAATTGTGACGGTCATCAAAATTAATCCCATCAAAATATTTGTCAATAAAAAAAGAAAGAAAATTGTGATTTATATTAGTAAAAAGGTTGTCTTGGTAAACAACCATAACTCTCATTTCATATGTCATATTTTAGACCTCTTACAATTTTTGGAAAGATAATTCAGAGCACTACAAGTTGGTATAGGTTTGATTCTATGATGTTGACATTATTTCATGTTTAATGAGCCCAAAAGTTAGATGTTGTTTATTTTTAGCATGGATTTGGAGATAACTTGAGAATGCAAAGTCAAATTTTGGACTTCAAATGGTCAACAAAAATCTCTTGGAGAGATGTACACATTGACTCAAACTTGAAGTAGGTTTTTCATGGTTTATTTGGTGATATATTGATTTGAACAATTTATGATTTATATTGACTAAGGTAACATTGTGAATTTATGACATGGTATATTTTGGAGATTTAAATTATGACATCATTGTATTCTTAGCTTGTATTTTAGGTTGGTCTCAAAATGATATGGTTATCAGTGTTTGATCTAGATATGTATGATGACTTGTTAGGTCTACAAGTTGTGTAGTATTTTAAGTGGTCTATACTTATAGGTTACATTTATGGCTTGGATATGGGTTGTCTTTGCTCATTGATCTTTCATTACTGATGCATATTCAAATTGGTGACTTCAATTTGGGTTGTCTATGCCTTTATTAATGTAATTTTTTTTTCATGTAGAAGGGATGAGATTTTGTTACCAAGTACAGTCATGGTGGAGAATTGTAGTTGACTTTTTTATGCTGATAGGTTGGACACTTTGAGAGTTTGATGCTTGGTTCATGGATGTGATAATGGTGTCATAATACTTTTGGCATGACATGATTGGATACACGAGTACTTCATTGATGTTCATTGGTTTGGATTCTTAACTTAGTTATGGAGGTATATCTTCTTGGTTGAGGATCATAGTTGTTTGGTTTTTTTATAGGAGGTCATGATGTGAACTTTGAGTTCTTTTATATTTTAATGCTTTGGTTGATTATCATGGTTAAAGGATGGTTTTTGTATTCATGATGTCATGGATAGCTTGGATACACAATTTAGTGGGAGATTGTGATAGTGATATGTGGCAGTGTAGGATTAGTTCCTAGTTTGGTTAATATCTTCTTGGTTTAGAGGTCGTGGTTCCACCTCATATTGACACTTTGGTTGTGTGTGTAGACTTAAAGGATATTCATGTAGGAGAGTGATATTATGATACCATGGGTGACTTGATACCATGGTTGAGTGGGAGTTATTGGCTTTGATATATTTATTAAGTGTTTATAGATGTTGGAGGATCTCTTAGAACTTTTATTTCATAAGTGTCTTTGATATTTGCATGGTACACTTGTTAGTAGTGGTTATCCTCATGGTGTGTGAGGATGGTTACATCTTGAGGACTCATGGGTTTCTTAGTAAAGGTGCAGTTTATTCTTTCATTTGACATGTTATCCTTGGTGTTAGGATGGTTCCATTATTGTGTCATGGTATACTCTTGAAATGAATTTAGAGTTTTGACATGTGATGGTATATTCATATGGAGCATGTTATCTCTTTGGTTGAGATGGTTAGATTGTGTTTCCATATATATGTTCCTGAGGCCATGGTTGGAACTTTGACATCAATCTTATCCACGAGTACTTCAAAGCTTAGATGGTTAGCAACAATCCCTCATTGGATGTGGAAGAAGACAATGGTAGCTCCAACTACTCTTCTGATTCTAATGATATTCAGAGAATAAGTTCGGAGGAGGAAGTGAAAGTTTCTTCTAGTAAGAAAATTAAGGGTCATGTTAAGAAGTCATCCTCTAATATAGCCCCAAGAAGAAAGAGCCCAAGGGACCACGACCAGACCTCTGGTAAAGATGATATGGATTATAATGAGGATGAGGAGGACGTGACTTTTGATGATGAGGGCAAGGAAATGGAAGAGGATATTAAAGAGGAACATGTTGGGAAGAAATGAAAGAGGGATGATGCAGATAATGAGAGGGTTTCAAATTAGGGGCCAGATGTTATGATTCTCCCTCTCTCCCCTATTCATCCTCATTCTCATCCCGAGGAGAAGGAAAAGGATAATACTGGTGGTAAAGAAGGAGAAGTTCTTATCAAAAATAGGAGAAAATCTTGGAGGAATTTCAATGTTAGGACTATGATAATGGGAATTTTTAGAGAAGCAATGAATCCTTATATTCTGGTGGAAATCCAGGAACAGCCCTGGCTTGAAGAGCTCATAGACCCTGCTATTTTGGCCATCACTGATAATGTTAGGGAGACGGGTATGAATATTTTGAACAATGCTCATAATAGCATGATTGATAATATTAGATCAATCAAGTGACTATACCATGAGCTGGAAGAGGTCAGAGAGAAGGTTTGTTAGTTGGAGGGCAACAAGAAGAAGACAAAAAATGAGAATCAAGAGGATCAAGATGATAGAGTCAGTATGGCTAAGAGGAGAATTAAGAATCTCAAAAAATACAATCATAATTTGGCTAGTTAGATGATCTCTCTCCTCAATTCAATCAATGACAATATTCTCTCCTTAATAGGTCTGCTAGTAGGTGAGGATAGAAAGGACAGAGGGATAGCCAAGTCTAATGAAGATATGGCCACTGATATCACCTTTACTAGTTTGGACTAGGAAATGGAGAAAGTCTAGGAGCAGAAGGCCAAGGAGCACCAAAAGATTTATGAGGCTGCACAGACCATGCAGGGTCTTGAGAAGAAGAATGAAGAATAGCCCTCTTGTTCTATCTTTTTGTGTTTTTGTTGTTTCTCTTTTGGCTTTTGGTTCTAGCTTTTGCTAAGTTCTGTTAAAGATAGTTTTTTTTTCTGGCCTTTTTGTTGGCCTCTGTTGTTGGTTGGGCCTCATGTTTATTATCAGCCGTTAGACTTGTTTTATTCTGCCTGGGCTTCTTTTACTTATTTTCAGCCATGTTTATGTAACTACTTTCGGGTTTCAAGGTCCCTGTAAAACCTATTTATCTTATCAAAAACTTTGACATCAATCTTGGTTTAGTTTCTTGGTATTGAGTACATTGATCATTTGTTGGATACTTCATGATATTTATATGTTTCATTCAGATTTGGCATGGATTGATTAGTTATAGGTGCTCATGGGTACTTAGAGATGGTGGTGATGTTGATTTCTCTTAGATTAGAGATGTATTTGTTGGGATAATTGATGATTTCAATAGAAAATTGAAAGGGAATTTACCTATTATGGACTTGAGAAGAGATTGTTCTTATAATAGTCCTTGTTGGAGACTTTGATATCTTTATTAGCATTCTCATTCTCACTCTTGGTCTACTCAATGGTTTACCACTTGACAAGTATAGCCCGTTGTTTCTCTCAAGTTCATTATATTTATGCTTGCCTTTCTTTGATATGGATCTTGAGCTATGATAAATGAGTTAGTTCTGGACAATTCATTTTAGAGATGGTTTAACATTGTTTATCTCCTTGTGCATAATTTTTTTTTATGTTGTTTGAGTTTTGGAGATGGTTTATATGGGGCATATTCCTTGTATTGTGAATGGTTATTCCTTAGTTTAGGAATAGTTTATGAGTTTAATCTTCTTATGAGAGGCTTACATCCATGATTAGTTATATGGTATTTCTTGGGTATTTTGTGTGGCTTCTTGGTTGGGGTTTTATAGAGGAGTAATAAATTTGCATAGTTTTCATCTAGAGGTGTATTTAAAAGGACAGAATACAAGTTATGATTTGCATGGTTTCTCTTTGGTCTTGGTTATCTTCCTGGATGTTTAGTTTCACTAACATTGGATTTTTATTTACTGGAGCTTGCGATCACTAGTTTGTGTTCATGTATGTCATGTGAAAGATGAGATGGTTATTCCTTTATCTCTTTCCTTTTTTTGTTGTGGAGAACTTGGAAGAGTGTTAGAGACTTGTTATGAGGGTTGTTCTTCTAGGTTATTGGTTTATGTGTTGTGGATGTCCTTGATACTACATGGATTCACTTATATGAGATGTTGTGAGGGGATTGGTTATAGATTTAGCATTATCTTTTGAAATGGGAGCTTCTTGGTTTATATGTGGCAAGTATTTTTCTTGAGGCTTGTGATTTTAGGTCACAAATTAGATATGTTGATGATGTGGGATTCACTTGGTATACCTTTGGAGGTATGGATAGTTGGATGTGTTGGCACTTATTGTGGGTGTTATTTTAGTTATGAAGTTTGATAGCTACAAATAAATTTGATTACCTTTGAATTAGGTGTTTGTACTTGGAATCTTATTTGGTGCAAGATTTTATGATTCCTATGTGACAAGTTGGGTGGCTTTCTCTTGGAATGGCTTCTATGTATGTTTGATGGAAATGAATAATAAGAGGTAGGATCATTCATGTTCAAGATGTTGGATACTTTGATTTTTTTGTAGGTACAAGGATAAATAACATGGTGTAATTTGATCCATGATGGTGGATGTCCTAGGAGGGATTGTTTCTTTATTAATTTATCTAGCTATAGATTGACCCTATGCAATGTATACAAAAAGTGGGAGATTGTTGAGATTATGTTTGTTGCACACATTGAATAATATTATGTTTTATATTATTTTATTTTATTTTATTATGTCATGTTGCACCTAGAAGCACGTAGATGGATGTGCAACATGTAAAGAACCTATGGAATATCCTTGATGAGTTGTATTATAACACTGTGATAACATTTGATGTAATTATTTGATATTGGGTAAAATAAATTAAATTCCCAATATTAAATGAGGGTCAATGGAGGATAGGTAGCACATAGTTTTAACACATGGTTTATGTAATACCACTTGGTGGTTTTGTGATAGCTTGCTACTATAAAATAAACCACAAGGGTAGTTTTTGATGCAAGATAGAGAAAGAAAAAGGTGAGACAAGTTATCCAAGGTAGCATTTGTGAAGGTTGGAATCATGGCATGGTATGTGTGGATTCATGCTTGTTCACATGGATTTCTTGGTTGTAGCTATGGCTTTGAACACTTTCATAGTTGCATTCCAATGGTGCTTTGTTGAATAATACATGGTGATGGATGCTATTTTAGGATGGGTTTTTGTCTCAATGATGGTTTACTAGGTATATCTTGTGTCACATTTTTTATGTGGGTATGTTATTTATTCTCTTGCAAGTGAATTTTAAGTGATCCTTTATTTCATATCTATTATGGATTATGTGGAAATGATAATATTTTGGTTGCAAGTTTCTCTACAATTATGAAAATGTATGTAAGATGTAAAAATATGGTCTAAAAATGAAATATAACAAGAAGGGATAAGAGGAGAATAAAAGGGAAATTAATTTATTTAATTACCGATCAAAAACCTATATTGACCTAATTTCAATATTGAACCCCCATAGACTATCAAATCTAAACTAGGTTGGAATCTATTTCTAGATTGGATAAGGATGACATGGTGGGCCAAGGATGACCTCACTAAGTGACCCGAGTCAAGAATGACCTCATCCCTTACTTGGTAAAAAAATCAAATTCAAGATCACCATTTTTGCAGTCTAGGATGCCAAACCTCCACTTTTTGTTATAATTATAACTGGAGGTTCAAGGATGACCCCGTCCCTTACCTCAAAACTTGGGATATTAGAATAAAATATAGATCTAGAAACTTCTCTAATAGTAGTCCTTATATCTTCACTTGAATCTTTTGTTTTGAACCTATGCCTGCACACAAGAAGGAGAGAAAATTGGTTGGTAGGAAGGGACTTACCAGAGTTGAGCCCAAGTTGAGGTATCAAACTTAAATCAAAATGAAGATAGATAAATTCATTCTAACATGTAGTAGAATAAAATATAAAAAAGTACAATATCATTGAAACCTTGATGAAATCATGTTTAATATGTGATCAAGTATGTTAGAGTAATAGCTTTAACTCAACATAAAAGCCAAAAGGAAATCATGTAAGAAAAAGCCTTGTGTATGTAAAATATTGAAATATTCCTTAATAATTAATTCTTATAGGAATGTGAGTCTCCTCTTTGATATCCAATCTCCACAATGAATCCATATCTAGGAGGAAGAATGTGTAATGGTTGTTAAACATCTTGAATGCTTGAATGAAGAATACCTTGCTTGCTTGCTTGAAAACTCCTTGAATGTAATTTTAAGAGATTTAATAATGAATTATTATAGGAATGTGAATCTCCTCTTTGATATCCAATCTTCACAATGAAGCTATGTCTAGGAGGAAGAATGTGTAATGGTTGTTAAACATCTTGAATGCTTGAATGAAGAATACCTTGCTTGCTTGCTTGAAAACTCCTTGAATGTAATTTTAAGAGATTTATAATAGAAATATTTAAAGAAATATTAATATGGAATAGATGGCCAAATGAGGGGAGAATGTCTTCTTTTATACCAATTTTTAAGCAAACCTTAAGAATGGTCAACTCGAGAGAGCAAGAAAAAAAAAATAGCATCATGCCCCAATTTTCTTTGGATAAAACACCCAAGTAAAGGATGACCTTGTCCTTTACCACCTAGGTAAGGGACAAAATCAACCCTTTCCCCAAGTAAGGGATGACCTTATCCCTAACCTGGAGGTGATGGGCCCAAGAGACATTGTGAGAACGAAGGAAAAAGGTGATGTATATGGGACAAATGATTGAAAATCCATTTAAATGTGGTTGGGGAAATAAATTTAAATGTATGGATGGATAATGGTGCCAAAATAGAGTTTGAGAAAATTTGGAAGAAGAAAGAACCTCAATTTAAGTAAATAAATTCAAGATAAAGGCTCTAATGTACCTAACCACACTAAGGAGGGAAAAAGGTCTTAAATGAAAGTTCTTCCATTTTACAATGGTAGAATTATCCCCCACTTTAGTAAGCATATAAAATAAGAAATGTGCATGGTAAATGAAGAGGAAAAAGAGAGATAAGAAATGAGGTGACATGTCTCAAAGAGATAGAACATCACCCAACCTAAGGACATAACCCATCAAACTAAGGGTCCTAACTCCAAATCCATGTACAAGGGCATGAAATGAAAAAAATAAATAAAAGATAAATACAAAAGACACAAAAAAAAAGGGGTTATTACTAAAACAAACTCTAAATTAACTAGAGAAAGAGACTTTGATATATAAAAAATACCCCATCCACTAATATCGTATCTAGAAAGATATTACAAAATAATAGATTATCATGTAGGAAAAATAAGAGAATCACCATAGGTTATATAAACATCATGATCTAAATTGACTAGCATGAAAGAAAAAGAGAGAGAACTAAATGTACCTCACCTAGTAAGATTTAAGTCTCCCACTATGAATCTCCAAGGGGATAGGAATGAATAGTCTAGTGGGGTTGTATGCCTAGTTGTCAATCCTATGAAAAAGGGAGTAGAATTGAGTAGTCTAGTGAGGTTGTATGCCCAGTAGTCAATCCTAAAAAAATTTACATGCATGTGTATGTGGTCCTCGTGAATGGAATCTACATTCCATTATCCATTAAGAGATTTATATGTGATCTTTGTGTATGGACTAGGGTTTATTATTCATTGAGATATGTATATGTAAATGAAAATTGTAGAGATTTATAAGGGTTATTTATAACCATAGGGGACTACTTGTAAAAAAAGGTAAAACTATATAGCTATCATACAAAGGAGGATGTATTTTGTTGGAATATTTAGAATAACTGAGAGGGGGGTTAATTAGTTATCCAAGGTCCATATGTACAAATAAAACTTTTCAGTACTTAATAGATTCATATCCATGTATCCATATCATGAATGCATCCATTAGATCATCCAATACCTTAAACTTTAGTAGATTATTGTCCTAGATCAAAACAAATTTGCAAAAATGTAAACAAGATTCAATAACACATTTGACACAAGGATTTAATGTGGAAACCCAATTTGGGAAAAACCACCAGTAACATGCTACCAATCTTCACACTTCTGAAAGAGCCCAATTAGGAACCAACCCTATTAAAGGTTACAATACACACTGTTATATGTGACCTAGTTAAAAGATTTCAATCACCTTATTAGGAGTGTGCCTTATTAGAGGACTTTAGAACATTTTATTAGAATGTCACCCTATTAAAGGATTTACTCCTAACTATTAAGTCAACTTTAATCCTAAGAATTTATCCAAACTGATACAATTGTTAGAGAGTAGCAGTAGGACTTGATATGATAAAAAAACAACCCACTTGTAGATAATAGATTTTTGTTCATATCTTCATTCTACTTGGCATTCAATATCATTTATCTCTAATAGCTTGTTCACCCCTTCAAGCCTTCACCTCCTTAAGCCTTCATGCTTGGTATGTCATTTTCAAATCCATCTCTTAAGACCTTATATGAAGCAATAGAATAAGACTTCTTCTTGTTAGGATTAAACCACAGACATAAATAACAATTACATGCAAATATAACCAATAACAAAAAATAATAGATCACACAAAAAAGAACACAAGGCACCAAGATTTAACATGGTTCACCCAATCCTTGGGCTATGTCCACCAAATAGCAAGTTTGATATTATTACAATCCAGTGATTATAACCTAATTACAATTTGTAATCCCTTACAACTCAATATCGCCGCAAGAACCAATTCCGCATCACAACTATGAAAAAATCCCTAACCCTAAGCTCTTTTATACAAGTATTTTTACTACTTTAGGGTTATAATTAATAATTACATTTTGGCTCAAAATCTTGATAAAAGAGGGCTCAAAAAAATTCTTTTGGGGCGATGCCCTGCGCCCCAAAGAATTTATGAAGTATGTATATACTTTCCTAATCAATCACCACAATCTAACAATCTCCCACTTGGAGACTCATCTATAGCTATGCTGCTACTCCATGAGGCTCCCACTAGATCAAACCACCCTAGACTCTATTGTTCTTTTATTCATGTTCAGTTTAGAAGACCAACCGAAGCTAAAGAGGAGTTTAACTTCTCCCTTGTTATGACCTTTGTCAACATATCTGTTGGATTGTCATTTGTATGTACCTTCTCCAAATTTAACTGCCCATCCTCCAAAACTAATTGAATGAAATGGTACCACAACTGTATGTGTTTGGTCTTTGAATGCAAAGCTGAATTCTTTGCAAGATGAATGGAACTTTGACTATCTATAAACAAATAATTATCCTTCTGAGGATGTCCCAATTCTTTTAAGAAGAACTAAAGCCATATCATCTCCTTGTCTGCCTCTATAGTAGCAACATACTCTGCCTCTGTAGTGGATAGAGCATTAATCTTTTGTAATCTAGAAACCCAACTCATAGCTACCCCACAGATAGTAAAGACATAACCTATAGTACTCCACCTAGTATCAAAATCCCCTACCAAATCTGAGTCAATATAGCCCTATAAATCAGTAGTAGAGCCTCCAAAGTATAGACACTTATTGGATGTTCCTCTCAAATATTTGAGAATCCATTTGACTACATTCCAATGCTCAATTCTTGGATGACTCATACACTTGATAACAACTCCCACTGCATGTGCAATATCTAGCCTAGTGCATACCATGACATACATCAAGCTTCCTACAACTAAAGCATAGGGTACCTTGGACATCATATCCTCCTCTCCTTGTGTCTTAGGACACATCTCCTCGGTCAACTTCAAATGACTAGGTAAAGGTGTGCTGACACCTTTGGCATTCTCCATAGAGAAATGTTGAAACACCTTCTCCACATAATCAGCCTAAGATAGCATCAATGTTCTGTTCTACCTATCTTTGTAAATATTCATACCAAGGATTTTTTTTTTTGCCCCCAAATCCTTCATAGAAAATGCATGTGCTAACTGGCATTTTAGCCCCTTAATATGATCCATTTTAGACCTAGCTAAAATTATATCATCAACATGTAAACATAAAATATTGTAGTTGTCATCATCCAACCTCTTAAAAATAAACACAATAATCTAAATGACACCTATTATAGCCATGCTCATGCATAAACTTGTCAAATTTCAAATACCATTACTGAGGTGCTTGCTTCAAGCCATATAAACTTTTCTTTAATTTGCACACTAAGTTCTCCTTACCTTTGACCGAAAATCCTTGTGGTTGAGCCATATATATTTTTTCATCCAAATCACCATGAAGAAGGTTGTTTTAACATCAAGCTACTCTAAATGAAAATCTTCAGTAGCCACAAGACTTAAAACAGTACAAATAGAAGTCATCTTAACAACAGGAGAAAATATCTCATCAAAATCAATTCCTTTTTTCTGTGCAAATCCTTTCACAACTAGCCTGGCTTTAAATCTTTTCTTACCTCCTTCCTCTTCTTTCAACCTATAAACCCACTTATTCTATAAAGCTCTTTTACCTACAGGCAACTTGTACAAATCCCATGTCTTATTCTTCAGCAAAGAGTCCATTTCATCTTTCATTGCAAACTCCCACTGAATCTTAGTATCCACCTGCATAGATTCATCATAATATTTAGGTTCACCAGCATTAGTAAGTAAAATTGAATACAAAGAGGGAGAAAATATTTTTGGAGGTTTAATTTGCCTTGTTGACCGTCTAACATTCACGAGTGTGTGTGGTATTAATTGTTGCTATTATTGCACATCATGAGGAATGCCTAGAACATCAACTGTTGGAGTATCATCCAGCACTACATAGTCATCTTCTTTCTTCTCATGTTGTTGTAACAGATCTTTGTACAAAACTTTCTCATTGAATATGAAATCCCTACTGCTTACAATTTTATGATTTTCAAAATCCCAAACCCTATAACCAAATTCATTAATGCCATATCCGACAAATACACATTTCTATGACTTAGCTTCCAACTTGGTTCTATTTTTAGAATCTATATGAGCAAAAGCTTCACAACCGAAGGTCTTGAGAAAAGAATAACTCACCTTCTTACCAGTCCATGCTTCCTCTAGAATACCATAGCCCAAAGGAGTAGAGGGACCTCTATTAATCAAATATATAGTAGTATTGATAGCCTCTACCCACATGTGTAAGGGCAATCCAACATGCAACCTCATGCTCTTTGTGTGCTCCATTATATTCATGTTCATACGTTCAGCCACTCCATTTTTTTGTGGAGTCCTTGGAATAGTTTTCTATCTATGAATACCATTAGTGGAGCAATAATCTTCAAATTCATGACTATAATACTCACCACCATTATCAGATCTGAGACATTTTAATTTCTTACCAATCTCATTTTCAACCAAGCATTTCCATTTCTTAAAGGTTTGAAATACATCAGATTTGTGTCCAAGGAAATAAACCCATACCTTTCTTGTTACATCATCAATAAATGTAACATAATAATGAGAGCCTCCAAGGGAAGATACATGAGCCAGTCCCCATACATCAGTATGCACAAGCTCTAATTTCTTCTTTTTGTTTTCCTTCCCAATCTTCACAAAACTCACTCTCTTTTGTTTTCCATATATGCAACTTTCACAGAAATACATATTAACACATTTTAGACTTGGTAAAACTTTCTTTGAATGAATTACTTTCATACCTTTCTCACTCATGTGCCCAATTCTATTGTGCCAAAGCACTGTATTAGAATTTACAGCAGCTATTTGTTCTCCCTGCTCAACTGCAGCAATTGTTCCTGAACATTCATTTTTCTCTGAAACAATTAAAGTACAAGGAACAATATGACTTGTACAAAGATATAAGTTGCCTACTTTCACACCTTTTTCTACTACAAGGGAACCTTTTGAAACCTTCCATTTTTTATCATTAAAAGTAACTACACAACCCTCATCACCGAGTTGCCCTGCTGAAATTAAATTCCTACTCAGCCTTGGAACATGTCTTACCTCATGTGGTAGCCAATGATTCTCATCCTACAACTGAATCTTAATTTTTCCCTTTCCAAAAATTTTACAGGGTTCATTATCCCCCAAATAAACGAGCTCAAAATCCCCTTGGACATAATCAATGAAATAACCTCTATGAGGTGTAGCATTAAATGAAGCACTAGAATCTAAAACCCATGAATCATCAACACTTTCTAAAGAAAAAATCAAAGCATCCTCTTTGGATTTGTTACTTACCACATTTGCCTCCTTATCTCTATTTGATTTATCTAACACTTCTTTTTCTATCTTCACTTCTTTTTCTCTTAATTAGGCTTCGACAAAGATTGCTTCTAGCTTATTATCCTCTTAAATAGAGAATTTAGATCTTTTGGGCTTAATTATAACCATCCATTTTAGGGTTAGGTAAGATTCATTGAATCTAACCATCTTTCTATTTTGTTCTCCCTCTAGAAACTTCTCTTACAAACCTCCTTAGATTCACCTCAAAATAGTTTATCTTGAATTTTGTGCCACCAACTCATCAAACTTATCTTCCACACACTTCACACTATTCAAGAAATCAAATTTTTTCAGCTTAGATTCATAAAATATTTGATTAAACTATTTATGTTGTTACTCAACAACAACTAGCTTATGATGCTTGGTCGACACTGGGTTGTTCGACATCCACTAAAATTTACTCGGCACATATTGTATTTTTACTAGCACTCAGCACATACTAAATTTTCTTGGCATACACTATTTCTTCACCTTCCTTGGCATCTACTAATTTCCTACTTAGTTTGAACTAACATCACTCAACTCCCACTGTTTACTTAGTCAAGCTTGGTAGACATATTTCTTACATAGTCTTCTTCTAGTATTTTCTTAAGTATCTTTCTATTGTAGTCTTAAGTAGATAAAAATACACTATATCATCAATGTCTTATCTGGTCTTAGTGCTCCTTTTATACACCATATAACTCAACCTTTATCTAGGTACTCTTGTTATCCTATCTTATCAAATCCTCTTCATCAATCAACCAAATCATAGCATTTAGACCAAAGTAAGCAATTGACTCACCAGCAAGTAGCAAGTCTGACATCAGTGACAAAATAATGATTGTTCCACATTATTATACTTTCAACAATCTTCTTTTCTCAATAGTATTTATGCCCCTCATTATGCTTACTAAGTATTCATAGATGTCATAAGGAAGAGAGTCAAGGATAACTAATTCTAGCAACAAGGAGATATCCTTAAGCAATAATCTATGCCACAAAATTAGAAAAGAGAATAGGATCTTGTAAGCTAAGAATATAGATAATTATGAAAGGATATGTCACTTATGAAAAGAGACCCTTGAGAGATAGATATATTGTTGAAAAGACATCTATCTTCAAGAGGAGTGTTTGAACAAAGATTATAACTTCAAGATAACAAAGGGAGAGGATAACAAGAATGCATCAATTTATTTCCCTATGTCCATGTGAAATAGGGATTCTTGATGAAGGATGAAAAACTTTAATACATACAGTAAGGGAAAGTGTTTATGATGGAGATAGTTTTACAAATAAAGAAGAGTTGATTATCAATGACATAAACATCTTTTGTGGCAAAGAATCCTCATCAATATGATAATTCCTCATAGGAAAAAATGACACGTGATAAATAAACACCATTGTACTAAGAAAAATTGATCCTTAGATAGAGAGGTATTTAATGTACATGATACCTTTTCTCCCAAGTGTAAGGGAAAAATACCTTGGAGGATATACAATTACAACAACATAGGTTGTATATGATAGGAAAAGTATCACATATGAATCAATAGAGAAACTATAGATGAATATTTAAATGACAAACATATCAACCCAATGCATGGAAATAATTTGTTAAAAGAAACAATGATGTCTTGCATGAAACAAAGAACTACATGCCAAAATATGAATGTATCATAAAACAAAATAAGAAATGAAGAGAGGGTAAGGATGACACATGATACTACTTAAAGGGCCACCCCATGTATCGAATATTGCTACTAAAGGAAGGATAAAATTTTAGGGCAAAGAGATACTATCTTTTCCAAGGAGAAAGATCCTAAATCACCAAAATATCCAATACCACAATAGACATAAGAGAGTGCATTAAAGTGATAATGGATCCTCAAAGGAAAAAAGGAGAGAAAAAGATAAATTCTCAAGGGAAGATCTCTTGTAACATATGTATGATGCATAGGTAAAGATGGACATAGAAATGTAACACAAAAAATCAATGCAAAATAAAGAGATCATAAAGAATATCAATCCACGATGATTATAAATGCATAAGGGGAGAAAAGAAAGATTACATAGTAAGCTCCCTATATAATTTCTCCTAGATACCAAATGTCATCTTCCTAACAAATATAGTATAGGAGAAAGGATAAAGTATCGAGAAATCTTGAAAAGAAAAAGGAAGAAAAATAGATCCAAATAAGAACATAGGAAGCTCACCCCTAGTTAAGAGAAACAAGGAGAACTATTGTACCACTCTTCAAATATATTATGTAGAATAACTGTTACCAATTTAGCCTACCTCCTAAATTGCTATGTTATGCTTGCCTGTATATTGTGCTAGACTTTTTTAGTTGTTGATCATACATATTTCAGAATGTTTTGGTTTTGTGATATGGAGCCTAATCAGACTCAAAGGTTTATTTGGTAAAATTTCCCTCCAAATTATTTCTACAAGGGTTTGGGGGCAGCACCCCCAAGATAGGGTGAAGGGGTAGCACTAGTTAGCACATGTGTTTGCTATGAAGAATTTGGGGGCAGCAAAACAAATCCTTGGTATGAAGATTTGCAAAAATAGGAAGAACAAGAAATTGATGCTATCTCAGGTTGATTATGTTGAGAAGGTGTTGCAATGTTTCTCTATGGAGAATGCTAAAGTTGTCAACACACCTTTACCTGGTCATTTGAAGTTAACTAAGGAGATGTGTCCTAAGACAAAAGAAGAGGAGGATAAGATGTCCAAGGTGCCTTATGTTTTAGCTATAGGAAGCTTGATGTATGCTATGGTATGTACAAGGCCAGATATTGCACATACAGTGGGAATTGTTAGCAAGTATATGAGTCATCCAAGGCTTGAGCATTGGAATGTAGTTAAATGGATTCTCAGATATTTGAGAGGAACATCCAATAAGTGTTTACACTTTGGGGGCTCTACTACTAATTTGCAGGCCTATGTTGACTCATATTTGGCAAGAGATATTGATACTAGTGTTGGAAATGATTGAAGAGATCATGAATAAAGAATAGTGGAACTGGTAAAGAATGTTTTCAATCATTGTTTTGTCATTGATGTCAAACTTGGTACTTGCAAGAATGAAAATTGCTTTAGTGATTCAAATACTATCAATTGGTTGATTGACAAGGAGGTGGCAATTAATAAGATGTAACTAGAACACCTAGAGAAAGGTTGAAGTTATGATGTCGTAATGAAGTACAAGGATCAGCTAAGCCATTGATGAAATAGTGTATTGATGACATATTCTAAGACACAGAGAATGGACACACTAAAATACATCAAAGATGTAAGGTTTAGCTAAGTCATTTGTAAAGTCTAACTAAGTTCATAAGAAAGTGTCGAGGAAGCTAGTTAGTGTCGAATAGATTCTCAATTGAAGCTGAGCAAGTTCATCTTTAGAGAGTGCCGAGTGATCTTCAAGTGTCTAGTAAATATCAAGTGCCGAGTGAAGATCAAATACCGAGTGATCTTCAAGTGCCGAGTAAATATCAAGTGCCGAGTGAAGATCAAGTGCCGAGTGAAGATCAGATGCCGAGCAGAATATAGGAGCCAAGTAATACAGAGGGTGTTGAGCATCAATAAACCAATAGTGTTGAGGTGCTGCATTATTTTGAAAGTCAAAGAATCATCAAATTTGAGCTGACAAGGTTGTTACCTAGAATTTTGTGAACAAGATAGAAGATAAGAATGATGAGCCAGTGGCACAGAACTCTATGTAAAACATTTTCTAGATGAAAGTTTCTAGATGAAGATGAGATATGGAACAGATACATTGTATCCTACCTAATCTATTGAAACCCTAAAGTTGGAGATAGAGAATCGAGTAGGAAAGGTATTCCAAATTTCTGTTTAATGAGTCATAAGGTCACGAAACAAGTAGTTGGTCGAGCATGAAAGCATGAAGTGTTGAAGAAGGTGCTAAGGGGGAAGAAAGCATAGAAACTCTATTTTGATTAATGACCACAAGGATGATTGCATTGGTATGATGAGTAAGAAGACTCAAGGAGATGAAGCTTGAAAGGAAGACAAGCTATCAGAGCTGTAGTGATTGAAGCCAAGCAAAGGATTAAACTAAAATGTGATCTGATATCTACAAGATATGTTCTGAGTTGTATCAGATCAAAAGTCATTATCGTTACTCTCTAGAAATTGTAATAGTTAGTATAAATCCTATGGACTTAGGTTGGTTTAATAGCCATGTTGTAAATCCTTTAATAAGGTGGCATTCCAAGTGAATGTTCCAAAGTCCTTTGACCAGGCCCATTCCTAACAGTATGGTGAAATCCTCTAACAAGGTCACATTTAACAGTGTGTTGTAAGCCTTTAATAGGGCATCACTTCAAAAGAGTGAGAATTGAGTAGCATGTTACTGGTGGTTTTTCCCAAATTGGGTTTCCATGTAAATCAGTGTGTCATGTGTTAATCTTGCATGTTTTATTCTTGCATGTTGATTTGCTGTAACTTGCTAAGATGGATGTTTTAAGCTTTGATGGATGAATAGTTTAATGGGCTCAATATAATTAGTGAAAAAGTTTTATTAGGGAATTTGGACCTTGGATAACTGATTCACCCCCCCTCTCAATTATTCTAAAGAATTCTAACAACTAGGCAGAGTACTACAGGTTATGTATTTACTATTGGTGGGGCAATCATAAGCTAGGTTTCTAGGTTATAGAAGGTTAATGCTTTATCCACTACAAAGGCAAAGTATGTTGCTACTACAGAGGTAGCTAAGGAGATGATATGGCTTTAGTTCTTCTTGGAAGAATGCGGACATCCTCAGAAGGATAATTATTTGTTTACAGATAGTTAGGGTGTCATTCATCTTACAAAGAATTTAGGTTTGCATTCAAAGACAAAACACATACAATTATGGTACCATTTCATTCAACCAGTTTTGGATGATGGACAGTTAAAGTTAGAGAAGATACATACACATGATAATCCAACAGATATGTTTACAAAGGTAGTGACAAGGGAGAAGCTAAACTCTTCTTCAACTTCGATTGGTCTTCTCGACTAAACAAAATAAAAGAATAGCAAAGTCTAGGGTGGTTTGATATATTCCAGTGGGAGCTACAAGTTTAACAGTGCTATGATCAGTCTCCAAGTGGGAGGTTATTATTATAGAGTGTGATCAATCTCCAAGTGAGATATTTTTGTGATATGAAACCTAATTAGACTCAGAGGTTTATTTGGCAAGATTTCCCTCTAGATTATTTCTAAGGGGGTTTGGGGGCAGTGCCCCCAAGACGGGGTCAAGGGGCAGTGCCCTAGGTGCACTCCTTATTGCAGTATAGTGTGGGGTTGACAGGCAATGCCCTTGTGGGGGTTTTCGAGGGTAGTGCCCCTGAAGCCAAAAATGATCTTATATTGTAAAAGGCCTCAACTCCTATTTTTCTATTATTCTAGCCTTAATTTTTTAAGTGGCAAAAAGATTTTATAAAAAGGCTTGGGGTTAGGGAATTTCATAGTGTGTAATGTGAAAATTAGTTCTTATGGCAGTATTGAGTTGTAAGGGATTATGGATTGTAATCAGGTTGTACTCACTGGATCATAATAATATTGGAATTTTTGTTGGTGGACATAGCCTAGGGATTGGGTGAACCACATTAAACCTTGGTGTCTTGTGTTCTCTTTTATGTGATCTACTATTTTTTGGTATTGGTTATATTTGCATGCGACTATTATTTTTTTTGAGGTTAATCCTAACATTTGGATGTAGAAAGTAAAGTATAGAAATCAATAAACAAGAAAAATTGATCATTTTTTAATTCAAGATACAAATACCAATACAGTACACTTTATTAAGATATTAAGAACTATTCAGACAAGGTACAAAGTGTTCAAATTTTAAACAGTACTTAATACAATGCATTCAAATACCACACAAGCATTCTTAGCTCCTAATATAATATCTAAATAAACACATTTCATAAACAAAAAAATACTAAAAAGATAAGGGGAATGGCCTCCATTTCCTAAATGGAAGGATCATTTATTTGAATGTTGAAGAAGGTTTGAGCTTGCATCTCCATCTGGGAATAGACCTGTAAACCATTCATACAATGGAAACCATTCTAGCTATCACTACACTACTTAGTGTTTGTACAACATGGTTATTCAAATAACTTCAATAAAAGATGTGAAGGCAAGAGAAATATCTAAAAGAAAAGCAAGTTTTGTGCTAATAAGTTTGTTTTATGTGTAGATACGGGTATGAAGTTAGAGTTTTGTGAAGGATCTTGCATAAGTTACACACATGAAGCCGTAAACTAAGATTTGTAGAGGCCAAGACTAAAGGACTGAGGAGACTATAAAAGGGACGCCCATAAATTACAACTGTGAAATGTTATGGTCAAATAATGTAGAGGTGAAGACTAAAGACATGGAAAGACTGTTGAGGGGGCATACATATGTTATAGGTATGGGACCTTCTAGTCGAACCATAGTAGAAGATTGAAGACATGAGGAGATTGTCAAAGGGACATACATAAATTAAAAGTATGAAACCTTTCAGTTGAATCATGGAGAGCATATGGAATTCTCAATCTACAAGCTAAGGGAAAAGAGTAGGCAGTGAATAGAGAAATCAACTAGTCAAAGTTAAGAAACATTTATAAAAGAACATCTTTATTGCATAAAAAGTAATATATGTGTCAAATCCCAAATTTTATGACAAAGAAAATCATAAAAAAGGATATATTAAATCATATAGATCTGTTGATCAGAATATGTAATAAAACTAAGTAAAGTCACAAGCTAAACTAGCAAGGAAGATACTCAAATAAATTTTCATTCATGAAGTCATGAGAGTTGATTAAATAGCAAATAAGGACTAGAATTTATTACAGTCAAGCAAGAAAGATATTGTGCATAACTATTTTGTAATCATTATTTTGCAAGTTGAAATCAAAATGTAGAATCAGTAATTTTGATTGTTCAAAGAACAAGGAGTATCAGTTACAGGTTTTTTATTATACAATTAACTAGAGCTTAAAGGTAAACAAGATTTTTAGAGTTTGAAGTGCAAGATGCTATAGGATACTAGTAAACTGAGTATCTACAGAAGAAGTTTTCAAAGAGCATTAATTTTTAACAATCAAAACAATGAAAGATAACAACATATGTGTGCATAGGATACCAAAAGAATACTGCAATTAAAGATACAATGAATAATTGTTTCTGGTCAAATATAACAAAATATGATGTGGCAGTACAAGTTGATGCTTTTAAGGAAACTAATGTTGTGTACCAAGCCTTGAATTCAAGTGGGCGTCATGATTTTTTGGAAATATCAGAACTAGTTCATCAAGCATCAATCCATGTAGCAGATTCTCTCTTTATTACTTCATTAAAGACAACGTAAAAGGGATCCATGCTATCAAAGAGCAGAGGAGGGATCTATTATAAAAAGATATTGAGAGCTAGTGGAGGATACTAAGCTTCCCAAAAGGAGGAAACTCTATGGAATATAGAGCTTTTTGGAGTCTTTTGTGATGCATATCTTGTTGTAGTTCATGGAATGATATTTTTTGAGTCAAATCACAGTAAAACAAGCTAGAATAGAGGAGTAGTTCTGTGTAAGCAACTATAAAATATAAGTGATGTAATTCATATAAAGGGAACTGCATATCTAATCCGGTAAGGGAGAAAAACAATAGCTACATCAAACCCTCAAATATAGCAGAAAATTAGGATCATACCACTTTGATACTAAAATAGCAGAACCATCAAATACATAAGCATTCATCTACAACAAATAGCTCATTGAAAAGAAATACTAGCAAAACAATGTTATGGAAAATAATTTATAGTAGAGGAAATAATGAAGTAACAGTCCAAGTGTAATTTACAAAATAGCATGAGGAATAACTCATGGTTGTAACCAGGCATTTAAGAGCCACAAAATAACTAGAGAAATGCATGATATCAATAGCAGGCTCACGATAAATAAAGAAAATATGTAAGATAACTTCTCCACTTATGGCTAGCAGAAATGGAGCTGTGAAATGATAAAACCTAGCTCACGGCTAGCAAAAATGGAGCCACGAAATGAAAAAAAAACCAATTCATAGCTGGCAAAAATCGAGCCAAGAAACAAATACACCAGTAGATATGGCATCCAAGAGCCATGAAAGAAAGAAAATAGCATTCACAGCAAGGAAACCATCAAAAAAATTCACAAAGAAGAAAGAACCAAGAAGAGGAGAAACATGGCATCTAGATTAATCATGGCTACCAACAGAAAAAAAAAATGATGGAGCAAGAAGAAATCGTAGAGTTTCTCGTGGTGGTTAGGGTTCTTAAAATATCCTTCTTCTCCTTCCAAAAAGTGTCATCAAATGAATGAAACCAAATTTTTTTGACTTCCATCAATACCTTTTTGGCATTTGATCAAATTGAACTTGATTTGATATAATTTTGGATCCGCCCATAATAACTAAGGAGGAAATACTTTTTATTGATACAATATAACTTTATTTGATGAAAGTTTTATTATGTTAATAAATAGTTTTAATTCTATTTTGTTCTAATATTAGAAATAAGAATTGTTATTATATTAATTGATTTATCAATTAATTAATAATAGTTTATACTTTGGACAAAATAATTTATTTATTATTATTTGCATCAATTATGTAATTAATATTAATAAATTGGTAATAAAAAAAATCAATTTATTAATGTTAAAGTTAAGTGCAATGATAAAAAAATAATTGGTCAAAGGGCAATTACATTTTGTAATGCCTAAAGGCGAGGGTAAGGAGTTCAGTGGCTATTTTTGGCATTTTCAGAGTCTTCTCAAACTTTTCTACATGTGTCATGCCCATAATACGAGGGCAAAAACACACACAATCTTTTTTTTTTCTTAAATTAATAATTAAAATGCTCTAAGTTTAATATGGTTGTGTTCACAGTTAAACTAAAGGTTTTCTACATTTCATCTTAAGTTTAATGTCTTGAGGAGGAAAAATACATTAAATTTGAACTCTCGTTATTAATTTAATAACGACATTTGTTTCGTTAATTTATTTCTTATACCACATTGTATTTAAAATTATTGAAAACCATTTAAAATTTTGACTAAATGAATAAAGCAAAACTAATTAACATTATTTAATAGTCTAACATTTACTAACATAATAACCGAGACACTCCCTAGTCCACTATCACTCTAAAAATATTCATAAAATTTCTACTAATTTCCAAATGAATTTACAATCTATACACTTTCAATTTGTACTAAATAATAATTTAAACTTTCTTAAATTTGAAAGGAAACTTTATATTAATAAAACATGTTAAACTTAATAGTTACAAACATCTAAATTAACTACATATTAATGCTAATAAGATTTTAAACTATTCTTAAATTCTACTAACTTAATTTAAATATTATCTAAAAACAATTCTTATCTAAAATTTAAATACTAACAAATAGACTGATTTAAATTAAGGTTAAACTAACATAATTATAACACTAAACTAAAAATATATCAAAACCTAAACATATTATTTAAGTTACCAATAAATTAAAACTAAAAAATTTTAATAAATACTAACTAAATTTAACAACATAATATTAAACTAACCTCAACTAATACTCATCTAAATAACATCAACTAACTCTAATTAAACTAAAACTAATTTTAATACTACTCACATCATAACTAAACTAAATTAAATAATATATTTAAAAAAACTAAACTAAACTTAAATGATCTACTAACTAACCTCCTATAATATCTTCCCCCCTACACACCTATCCCATCCACCCTAAACCTTTACCACACCCTGCCCAAGACAAAACTCGTGGCCCAAGACTGCAACTCGCAGGTCTGCCCCCCCTCCCACGTGCCAAGCAAGGACCAAAGAACTTAGGCACTAAGAAGGGAAAAGGGCTAGGTTAATATTAAATAACAATTTTGTTTTAACCATCCCATCTATGAATGAGATCAGCACGCCAGGAGAAGGAAGAAGAGGATGGGGTGATGTCACCCCATCATAATTATATTGACTTTGTTTCAAGCCTTCCCTAAAAAGCTGTGCCAAGGTAAGGAGGATATAAAAGCATAAAGTTTTATTGGTAGAAAGTAGATATTAGCTCATGTTTTTACATAGATTTATTTATTTTGATATTGAAAGTAAGTTTCCTAATTTATGTTATTGAACAAAAATATAAAGGGAGAATCTTTTAAAGATTCTCTGTGACTAAAAGGAGGATTAAATTAGTTCTCCATACAAAAACAAGAGAGTTTTTGCTCTCTTGGAACCTTTTTTTTTTGTCTTTATTTTTCTAAGGGTAAATTTTGAAATTGAATTTATTAACCAAGAGGGGTTATATTTTTTTTTAAAGTAAATCTATTAAGACTTGCTACAACTAGATATACTAAGAATTGAATAACTACTTAAAATAACATTGCAAGATTGATTTTTGGTTTACAATAATCACAAAACTGAACTTCCATTCATAACATAACTTTCATTTTTTCAACATACAAGAAACTTGAAATTTTGCTTAATTGAACATCATCATTTCACCTAATTTTCGATGAGCATCCATATAACCGAAAAATACGAAGAACACTCATGAGAAGCAATAATACTCAACCACTACTTTATTGGCAAACCTGATTCAAAGGCTCAGCTGGGAAAGAACCAGGAAGAAAACCTGGCATCGTTTCCATTACAAAAAAGTTTTGAAACACAATTTACATAGTATTCCAATCCCAAAATTACAACAATCCAAATAAATTTTCTTCATGACCCTTATCAAGGGTTCCACATCATTTTTTTTTTGCAACACATTGCTAAGATCGTAGAGGGAACAAATCTGAACAGGTGTCAAACAAGCATGACCAAGAGACAAAATCAAACTTGCATATTCATACTAGGTTTTCACAACAGGATTCACAATGAATCAAAACTAGGGAAAGGTGGATTTTTCCAACAGGAGATGTCAGACACAACACCAAACCAGGTACCCAATTGGGGCTATAAATCAAGAACTTCCATTCTTCCATTCTTACATGCCAAAACTCATACGTGGTTTGTGCTGACAGGTAGGGGCTCATAACACCCTACCCTCTCTCCCTCTTCTCATCCTAAGAAGAGACTCTACACTGTTGGAGTCCAACTAAAAGGACCTTTCCCGAAATTGGCCACTTCTGCACTATCCAAGGGTGAGTAATGCTAAAACACCCTAACAAGAAAACTTTGAAATTCAAACCTAAACATGAAAGAAAAGCATTCAAGAAACATGGTTTCAATCCTTCCCAACATACCCAGCATATATACAACCATCCAAATAACAACACAATAGCATAAGCATGAAACAAGCATGAAGAATCTGAACAAGGGAGATGAAGAACTCTTACATTCACAAAGAGGTGGCAAATGAACAAATTAAGAAGAGCTTTCCCTTCCTTCCTTTAATCTTCCAAGACTCCTATTTAAAAGTAGAGATTGGGTAACAACCCAAAACTACTCCAAGAAGGGCCTCTAAATAATATCCAAATTCAACCACCAAAAAGGGCAATAACTTCACCCACTCACCTACATATCTAGAAGTTTCTAACTCAACCAATCCTAAGGTTAACCACTAAGTGGAGTTGAGGTTATGCAACTCATGGTAACCACTTTCAAATTTTGCACAAAGGCAAAAATAGACTTTTTGAGTGACCTCAAAATTCAATAAAAGGGGCTTAGGGGGTGGAAAATACCCCCAACCCATACTCATACCCCTTGGGTATAAATATTTCATGTTTTAAAGCCTTAGGAAATAGATTTAGGGACTCAACAAATGCTAGGAATAATTGAGACCATCTAACAACCCTAAAATGCAGATTAAGCACTAATTTGGATTAGGGGTGACTAAACTTGATTAAGAACAAATTAGCAAAAATGACACTAACTTAATCTGACTTAGGTCCAAAGGTTACACATTTAATCCTTAACTAGCATGTTGGAATGCATATGCAATTCATGAGTGTCAAGTGACACTATTAGAACATAGTTACGAACATTAACATTTACTGATCACGAAAAGATACATTCATACATCTCACAAAATAATTAAGTTACGAACAACAAGGTTTCCACAAATAGCACATAGGGATCAATTTCGTTTCTTTGTTAGGTTTCCTGACTAAAATATCCTGCACACATCAGTAGCTCAAGAAAATCACATACATATATTCAAAACTTATATGGATAGTTATGTGAAAAACATAAATGTATTTGGATTTTAGTTCTTATTAGGACATCTAAACCATAAAATATTATTTCATATCCATTCTAATCTCCTACAATAGTTTTAACAGAGAGATACATATTTAATAAGTACATGCAAGGAGGGACCTTACATCCTCCCCCATTAGCCTTTGACTTCATCCTGGAAGTCACACAACCAAAATGTTCATGCTATGCTAGACCTTGTCTAGACTTATTCCAAGATTTACTCTTATTAACAGAAGAAATAATAATTCACATACATACACAGGGATGATAACCTATTTTCCTAATTACCATTGTTTAAAGAGAATTTCAATCCAAAACTCTGATGTGGTTACATTTTCTTGGGTCAATTATTCCTTAAAATATGTCGGTCATTTATATATATAAACAGCATTCTAATCTCTTATAAAATACTTATAAAGTCTCTAATAATAATCAACAAAATAAGATATTCTAAAATCCATGTACCCACTCATAGAGTAACAGTTGTACGAGACTCCCTCAAATGAGGTTTCATATTAAGAAACTTGTCCCTTTATAAAGGGTTAATCATTTTTCCATTAGAATTCCCATGACATATAGATTCTCAATAGGATACTCAATGAGTTCATCACTACACATGCAGCTTTCCATCTAGCAGTCCTTTCGGTTAACCCGTAATCTTAACCAAATTTGTGTTGGGGTACAATTTTTCATTACTCATAACATCCAACAGATATCACTAGTCCTAATCTCAAAGTCCTAGGAGAGGGTGGGGCACGAATACTCTCACTAATAACCCCAAACCCTAAAGTTGTGGATCCATGTGATTGTCAAGAATCCCTTTGGTAAGCTCATCAAATGTCACTTTGTCAATAAAATTCAAAGGAAAGTGCCTCAAAACTTTAAATTCAACACCAAAGATGAAACATCCAATGCAAAAGTTAGAAATAAATGAAATAAAGAGTGGCCACAATAGTAAAATTTAAAATCAAGAAGTGAAGACATGACCTAGAGGCAAAATAGAATCATCAATAATAAAGTTGGCTAAGTAGCCCCACATCACATTGTTTGACAAAAAGGAAAGAACATTAAAATACCAATATCTGAAATCAGACAAATAAGGACATAAATCCAATCACTTACAAAATTTACATTACTGACATAATGCAGCCATACCAAGGTCACTGAGGAAAATGAGGGATCTTAGGTCTTCCAAATGTTACTTACAAATTCCAAATTAGCTCTTGTTTTCTTTTCGAGGATTATTGGAACAAAATATACTAACTTCTCCCACAAGTGATCAGGTTAGACAAAATCTAACTTCTACTAAAGACGATGAGAAACATTGTTTCATTCACTGCTAGGTTATGTACTCATTTCCACTCTCATGATTCAAAGTCATTTTAGGTTTCTTAATTTAGTTTTCCCTCAACATGATTGTGTTTAAAATAATTTCAATTTCTCACTGAGATCATGACATACTTTAATATAACATTCTTGCATCTAAACATTCATTTCAAGTCATTAAGACTGGGTTATTTGATATGGTTAACCATTTACATTCGTTATTACCAGTTCAAAGTTTTACTATGGTCTAATTATTAGTGTTGCAGTTTTAGAAAGAATACATTCTCTTATTAAATTCTTGCAAGGGAAAAATCCCTACTTCATATAATAAAATTTAAATGTCCACACTTATCATGGACCCATTATTGCCCAAGTGTCATGAAACTTGGCTCTGATACCAAAATGTCATGCCCATAAATACGAAGGCAAAAACACACACAATCTTCTTCTTTTTTCTTAAATTAATAATTAAAATGCTCTAAGTTTAATATGGTTGTGTTCACAGTTAAACTAAAGGTTTTCTACATTTCATCTTAAGTTTAATGTCTTGAGGAGGAAAAATACATTAAATTTGAACTCTCATTATTAATTTAATAAAGACATTTGTTTCGTTAATTTGTTTCTTATACCACATTGTATTTAAAATTATTGAAAACCATTTAAAAATTTGACTAAATGAATAAAGCAAAACTAATTAACATTATTTAATAGTCTAACATTTACTAACATAATAACTGAGACACTCCCTAGTTCACTATCACTCTAAAAATATTCATAAAATTTCTACTAATTTCCAAATAAATTTACAATCTATACACTTTCAATTCATACTAAATAATAATTTAAGCTTTCTTAAATTTGAAAGGAAACTTTATATTAATAAAACATGTTAAACTTAATAGTTACAAACATCTAAATTAACTACATATTAATGCTAATAAGATTTTAAACTATTCTTAAATTCTACTAACTTAATTTAAATATTATCTAAAAACAATTCTTATCTAAAATTTAAATACTAACAAATAGACTAATTTAAATTAAGGTTGGTAGCCCTCTACAAGTTTCTATTCATCTAATATTCCACCAGAAGCATTAAAAAGTGTGTCATATTTTACTAGTGAAAATCATGTTTTAGTAGTGGAACATATTAGGGATATAGCTATCTCTATGGATTGCATCAAGTTCAACATGACAATGTGGCCTTAAAGTTATTAGCAGCCTCTTTTAGAGGAAACGCGTTAATTTGGTTCTGAAGTTTAGCAGTAAATTTAATTTCTTCATGGGATGCATTGGGAAGCTTATTAATCAGTAAGTTTGAGGATAAGTTTGATAATCTCTCATTGGTTGAACAGTTGACTACCATCAAAAGGCATCCTAATGAGCATATTTCTAATTTTAACTTTCATTTTTAGCAAACTTTGGATAGAATTCTAGCATATGTTAAACTTTCTAATGATTATGCATTCTTATTTTACTTGAAGGCTTTTAACAGTGATATCTTAGTTATGATACAATCTATGGGAGGGTGTACTTTTCCAAATGCATTCGATATCACTATAAGAGCTAAAAATAGCTTGATACAAGTCAAAAAGTTACCTCTTAGGCCTCCAATGTCTTATTTCATAGAAATACAACCAATTGTACTAGTTGTTATACCATCGCTAGTTGTCAAACCACCTATGCCAGCATTACCAGCATTGAATGTGCAAGTTGCAATAGAAGAACATGTTGTTACAGCTCCTATTAGAGAGCTAAAAGAGTAGAATTTGGACTTAATGGAGAAAAGTAATAGTATGATGCAAACTTTTTAGAGTTATGGAAATGAATTAATGAACTTAAAAGAAAACAAGGTCAATATAATAGGCCTAATCAAGCTTCCTATCAAGACAATAGGCAATCCAATTAAGCTTTAGGATCAAACCAGCCAAGGCAAGCTCAAGGACAACAAAGAAACTATGGTCAAAGAGTTAATTAGCCTTACAATTATGCAACTCCTTGTACTTCTAAAGAGTTGGTAGTTGTTCCTCAAAATAACTATGCACATGATGAGGAGTGGTTCAATACTTGCAACATTGGTTATTTTTGGCTTGATTGTGTACATGTGCTTGAGGCAAGAAGGTAGGATGCTCTTAAAGGACAACAAGTAACTACTCAAGGAGAAGTTCATCCTGATCAAGTGTAGCAACAAGGTAACCCAAATGCTACTCTAGTGAATTTTAATGAAGATGAGGTTGTTATACCAAAAATTTTTGGTCCAAATCAAGTTTGGAGACCTGTATCAGTGGTCACAAGGTCAAAGACCTAGGCTACAAATGTTCAACAGCAAGTTGATAAGGCAAAAAAATAGCAGGTTAATATTGATAACACTCAACCAAGACCTTAAAACATGCAAAAGACACAATATGTTCCAAAAGGATAGTAAGGATAGCAAGTGCAAGCATAAAAGACAAGTTTACAACAATCACAGGAATAGAAGGAGCCTATTGTACCAAAACATCCATCCAAGGTTAGTATGCAAAATTTCAATATCATTGAGCATTTGAAGACTCATGATCCTATTTCGATGTGGGGCATTTTAGCACTCCCAGGTCAAAAAGATATGCTACATGAAGCATTATAGTCACTTACTTTGTCTGATGATGCTTTAGCACAACAAACTGTTAGAGTTCTAATTGTTGCAAATGCTAATACGTCACAACAGCCATCCAAGCTAGTTAAACCACCACCTTTTTATGTTACAGTCATAATAGGAAAGTACTTTTTTCATAATTGCATGATAGACTTAGATGATACTAGCTTAGTTATGCCAAAAAAAATTGTTGATCAGCTAGGCCTCAAATATGAATCACTTGAAAAGGGGATGGTTCAACTAGATGGGACAAGTATTGAGACAATTTGGAGTTATAAGGAACATGGATTTGCCCTTGCATTCTTGTCTTAATTTTTCAGTCCCTATGGATATTTATATCATTGACTTACCTCCTTATTTTTCCATATGTTTATCACAAGATTTCACTACCAAAATAGGAGGTTATGTATTTGCAGATTGGTCTCACATGGTTTACTACACTATGTATGGTACTAAGGTCACAATCCCATCTGAACCTATTGCCAAGGATTGCATTGAGCACAATATTATTACTACTAAAAATGAGACAACAACTATTTTATTTGATCAAAGAGGAAATTACTATTGTTCATGAGTCCAAAATGCAAATAGACAATGTTCCTATTATATGATTGGATGATTGGGCTATAAAAATGCTGAAATTATAGAGGAACAAGTTGAAGAGCCAAGTTTGGGCAATTATTTTATTCATGAAAATATTGATTTTCTGCCAAATACCATGAAAGGTGCATATTTAAATTCAAAATAGCAAGGTAATGTTGTTTGGAAGTTTTTTTTTTATGGTTCACACTGCAAAACATGTGTAGGAGGGGGTTGTATGCCGATTTCACCCGCAAATGAAAAGTATTATGCATCTTTTAGATTTTATTTCAACTATACCAATAATGGTGCTAAATATGAAGTGCTTGTAAATGGATTAAAATGGGCCATAAAGTGAGGTATCAGTTGTTTACAAGTTTTTGGTGATTCTGAATTGATTGTTAACAAAGTTAGAGGTATCCATACAACCAAAAATGATCTATTAAAAAGTTATAAGCATGTTGTGTGGGATTTAGTTGAAGGTTTTGAAGCATTTAATTTGCAATATGTACCTAGAAATCAGAATAAGCATGTTGATAGACTTGTTGCAATTGGTGCACAATATGATATACCATTTGAAATCAGTAAAAATAAAGGAAATACTCATGTGAAAGTTATTACTAGACCTGTTGTACCAAACAATGCTAAAAGTTGGCAAGTTTTTGAATCTGATCAGCATATTGTTAATTTTTTAAAAGAAGAAGCTAAATTTTCTCAACCTAACTAGTAGAAATTACAGGATCAATATGATGATCAAATCATTCAATTAAGGACAAACAAGATTCTTAAAGGTTTAGTAACTTTAGAATCTATTTTAATACTGATGATCAGTTTAAAAAGGATAAATCTAGCTTGCAAATCAAAGAAGATCACTATGAGGAAATTAAAGTTGCAAAGGAGATTTTGGGGCATGCAAATTGAGACAATTTTGGTATCAAATTGACATGCTTTCCAAGGAAATTTTTGGTACTGGTGTACATTTTTTAAAGAAATTATAGCATAGATCCTAAGATAGTAACTTATTTGCTTTTCCAACACTTTTTAGACCTACATGTGGTTTCATGGCCATAACTTGTGTTGGCTCTTGATTTAACAATTTTCGAAATAACCAAGAAACTAGACCAATACATCTAAGGTTAGAAAATTCCTATAATGGATGCACTTGACTACAGTCTTGGGCCAACTATAAGGATAATTCTTTCTTTTTCTTTAGGCTCTGTTAGACCTAGGCGGGTGCACCTCAGATTCTTTATATGGTACCAGTGTAAAGGCATACAACTGAATCTAGAGAATAGATAAAATCCCTTAATCTTCTATGGTTATGCAAGCATTCATGGGTGAAATAGCTAATGATAGAGCACATGAACCTAATAAACCAAGTGAGGGAAAACTCTTTTAACTCTTAAAACATAAAGGGAAAGATATTCAATTGATAATTGATATCTCAGCATCATCCGGGTATGCAACAACAGAGAACATGTATCCTTCAAGCTGACTAGTCCCTTATCCATTGGGCATCAACTAAACCTTAACATACAGATGGATACCTAAATTATACTCATATATTCAGGCATATGATCTATCTATTTGACTTGTAAATAGACATCAATCTTCATAACAACTGTCATACTTATGATGAAATCCTTCTAGTGTAACCCATAATCCTGTCAATATAAGCAAGCATTTACATAGACCTTTGTTCCAACAGCAAGTTTATCTTGACATACAACCTGAAAGGATTGCAATTGAGTTCAAACTCTTTGTTTTCAAACACAAAACATTACAAATAACAAAAATAGGAGATGAAAATCAAAATGAAACTAAGAAGGTTAAGCTCTTGCATTAATTTGCTTGAAACCAATACATCATCTGTATGCCAAATTCAGCAGATACAAAATGAATGACTGCATAATATGAATGCTTCAAAAGAAATACAATACTAATGATATTCATAATAGAAGAACACTGAGAAAATGGCATCACAACTATGAGAAAAATCTCAGGAAATTGGAACCAGACTGGTCTCACAATCCTCCTAAAATCTCCAAAGAATTGGAACCCTTTACAAAGAGCAGAGAGGGAAGATATATAGGAGAGAAGATATTTTTGGAATTGTAATCTAGAATTGACATATGTCCCACTGAAAATATCCTCAATTTGAAGTTGTTGAAACTAAACTTCCTTCAACTGCCTGCAATTGAAAACCATAAACGATGCCAAAATATCTAATATATCCCCACCAAAGCAAATAGAAAAATATCTCAAGGAGAAATATCAAGAAATCATCACAAATTGTACTAAGGCTTCAAAAATATGATCCTTACTTGTCACTTCTGCCTTTGCCAGGCAATTCAACATGTGTTGTTTCCAAAAAAACATAATTGCTCCCAACTACATTTAAAACTATCAGATCATCCTCAAAATTGTTGGAGAAGTCATACATGATGAAATTATGTCTATATCTAATTGTAATTTCATCTGCAACATTAAAATTTCACATTTCATTGAGAAGCCCCCGAAATCAAAAAACCTCCTATAGCTGCTACCAGCTAACACCTACACAAAATCTGACTGCAAAAATGGAAAATTCACTCTTTTCCAGTTCTGATGGTATATTACACTGTACATTTTGGATAGAAAATGCCCTCCTAAGACCATTCTGAAAATTAGACCCCCCAGACTAAACAGAGCAATTAAAAATCAAAAAATTTTAAAAGTTCATATAGTCAAACTATATAAACCATTAAAAATAATTCAAATCCTTTTAAAATTTAAAACTCTCTGCGTTGGCATCATTTTGAGTTTTAATTTTTGAAATTATTTTACTTTCCTCCCCTTCGCCAAGTGTCGACTTTTCATTTGTTGATTATCATTTGAAATGCTTTTAATCAATTTTTTAATTCCTATTGCACTTTATTTTTCACTTTATTTCTCAACATTTCCATCGTAGCATCTTAAATGTTTTAAATGATCATTTTGATATTACAAAAAAAAATTAATATCCACCCCTTATAATCTCATTTCCCGACCATACGATTCATCGTAATATCTCATGGCTTCCACATGAGGCATCCCTATCTCACAACCAAGCGTATGGTCAGGCTTCTTCAAAAAATGGCTTTCGATCTCCTGACACAGTCGTAAGATCACAACATCTATTTTGATCTCTCCTAATCTCACAACACAATCATAACATTGAGAGAATTTGAATCAAAATATTGCATTGACTTCAAACGCCAGCTAGTCGGATGGGCCCCTATGCACATGAACAAGTTTTGAACCAATGTGTCTTTGAAGACACTTGACCATTGCGTGCTTGTGCATTTAAAAAATAATAAGACTTCAAGCACAAAGCATGTGGGATTTAATTACATCTCATGTTGTCAAATTAATGGCATTTTTGGCTACTGCAAGTTTAACAAATATGATGGCACCTTTTTCTTCTACGTAGAGGTCCAATCCCTCCTCAAACTCAATGGTCTCTTGTCTTTACTTGTGTGAATGTGAGTTTCCTTATACTGTTGCGGCTTGCTCTTTCTAATTTTTCTTTGTTTATATGGTGTGCAATCTACCTTGTATGGCATTTCCAGCCAGGGGAAAATCTCTATGCTTGTGTGTGGAGCTTCTGCCCATGCCAAAACATAGACTGTGGCATCCCCTTTCATTGCGTGAATAGCCCTCATTAGGTGTTATTTTTTGTGGAATGCCCTGTTTCAATACATTCTCCTCTTCACATAGAAGGCCCCTTTATGTAATGTGAATGCCTCCTGACACCTAAGTGCTCCAAAACGTGGGCAACTCACTTGCCTCCATCTTTCATACACATAGACTCTGCCTCCATCTTCCTGCTGAATTGTGGATGCTTTTGCCTGTGCGTGGGTGACTCCTTGCCTAGTGATGCCTCTGTTTCCTACCTTTCTCTTGTGTTGCTTCCTCACTCAGTGTTAAAAATCTCCTCTTCCAAACACGTAGAAGTCCCTTGCCATTGCTATAGTTTTTCCATTTTGTTTGACATCCAGCCAAGCTCAAATTGTCATGAGGATGGGCTTTACTTGTGTGCAGCGAAATGGGCAAAGTAAAAAAAAATTATATGGACTTTTCCTATTGTTACCATGCTTTTCCTCCTCACGTGGATGGATTTTTGCATACATATACATATTGATTTTATTATAAACTTTAAAGAGTTATAAACTTTAAAGAGTTCTAAAGTTGCATGAAGAGGGCAACTTTAGGCAAAACAAAATAAGGAAATCATTATGCTTTTGACTTGGAAGAAAAAACCAATATCAACATTCTCCACATTTTAGAATGAACATTTCTCCTTTATCATCCAAAATTGATTCCAAAACATGCATCATATGGTTTTTACTTTCATGCTTCCTGGTGTTGGATATTAAAATGTTTCCTTTGCACATAGTCGGATCCACTGTACTTGTTCAGAATACACATGATCCTCAATCATTCTAATGGAATCAGTCAAACCCCAAAGTGGGTCTGGTTAAAAAAAAAATCATTTTTGAACAATTGATGTTGCAAGCTGATCCATCGATCTTCTTAGATTGATTGAAAACAAATTTGACCACTGAATCAATTGTTAAAACTTATTTTGAATCATTTCCACACCACTGTGAAAATTGTGTTAGGAGGCCCGCCAGCTGATCTTAAAAACTTATTCAATTAAGTAACCAGGCCATGAAAATTGGTATGATCGTACAATCCTACACACTCTACCATACTGTAAATTATCAACCCATGATGAATTCTTGATCAAAATATTTTAATCGCCAAACATCCATACTTCAATTATCCTATAGGCAAACAGTGTTAAAAAATATAAACTAGGCTCAGATTCGACATTATAAACTATGTTATTGATCACTTGGGGTTCTAAAAACTAGGGTATAGGTTCTTTTCCATGAGGAGAATATAATTTTGTGGTTTGAGCTCATGACGAATCATAGGACGCATTTGGAAAAAATTTTAAAACAAGCACTTGGAAATTTCTAACTAGGAAATGTGTCAAAAAGTAATTTTTGGTAAACGGATGGACATAGTCATGACTTGGGAATTAGCATACTTCAAGGAAATCCAGGACATAACATGATGGTACAATCATCCTAGGCTTACCAATCACAAGATTAAAGTTATAACGTGTCGAATAGGGGTACAGATCAATTTGGATTCCTGATTACCAGTGAAACTTTATAAATTGCAAACGGAATCACGTTTGAAATTGATCAAACAGATTTTTCATAAGCTCAAATTTGGAGTGTATAAAGTCTCTAACCTCTAGAATATGATGCAATAGGAATTTTCTTATTTGGTTCAACTGGTCAAAAGTTATAGCTTGTCAAATAGGGCTACCCAAAAATATGAACAATATGCAGATTTACAACAGAGGTAACTGACCAACTTTGAGGGGTTCGAAACCTACTCAAACGGATTCAAAATGACTTGAAACTTGGAAAATAGGTTCTTTGGTATGCATATTAAAAATCATCAAAGTGGTTAATCATGAATCTTAATTGGGTAAAATATATTCAAATTCAAACATGCCCTCCTATCGTTGTTTGACACTTAGGCAGAAAATGCAGAACTGAAGACTACTCAAAATGGAACTTCACCGAATGGTCCGGAATGTCAGTTGATCATTACAAAACACATAGATAGGCTGAAAGAAGGGTGTTAGAAACATAAAACATCACTTAGGCCTTAATACAATAGTTGGGTACATATGCATGAAAAGTGTTCATAGGGGCTCAAAGTAATCAAAATTTGGTATAGGCACTCAAAACAGGAATGCAATTTTGAGTGCCATCGACTTGCTCATCCAGACTTCATTTTTTGATCAAAAAGAAGCATTGGAAAGATAATTTTGAACCCATCATGATGGTGCAGTTTATTTGGATTTTTTTTTTTTTTGGTGGACTTTTTTGGCTGTCAAAGTCAGTTCTTTTTTGCACTTCGAGAGACATATTTTGAGACATTCTATTTTCCAAATTCTACTTCAGGTACATCCCATTTAATTTTTTGATTTTTGGCATTCTGATGGATATCTTGGTTGTTTCAAGTCTGAGGATCAATTTTTTTGTTTCAGATAATTTTTCATGGGTTATACTATCTATTGTATCAGCCTTATGTCTCCACATCCTTTTGTAGTATTTTTGCAAACACATTAAGGTAAAAAGCCACTCTATTGCATTTTGGGATCTTGGACATCTTTGTGTTTTTTTGTACTTGCACTACATTATAAAGTGCCTTGGGGGGTTTCATGTTGGCCATATTTTCCATCTTCCTTTTTCAAGTGAGTGTTCCTTCCATGATATTAGCTTCATGATGTATCGATGACACATGCCAGTATAGGTGTTTGTACTTCTTTTGCACTCTCGATGTTCCTAGTTCTTCTTTCTGCATGAGATATTGCATTTAGTTTTAGTGTTCATCTCTTACCTCTCAGCATTAGAAGGGGGTTATGTTGGTTCTATTTATTTCTTGGTTCGATGGTATGAGCTATGTATTCAATATTTGATCCTATGTACTAGACAATTGTAGTGGCTAGATACCTATGCATTTCAGTGAGATGGATCATTTACCATATAAAAATTCTTTCATTCCTATTTTTAGAGACCATGAAGATACCTTCCATCTTCGACTGATCATCTCTTAAGACTTATTATTCCCTACCTAGTCATGTTCTATACAGTGGAGGTTATTCAGATCAATAGTTTGGCAGTGTTTGCAGCTTCATGCTTCAGTGGTGTTCTTCATGATCATCTTTTGTTCCTATCTTCTGGAACATTATTTCCATCTCTTTTTGGAGTAGGGATTTCCCCGTGTGGTTTTATTTATTTCTCCTCTTTATAGAGATTTGGTTGTGTTTGGGTACCTCATCAGGCCTTGTTGCCAAGACCCAAATTTTCTTTCAGTGGTAGTTTATAGGTTTTTAGCTACTCCCTAAGTTTATCTTAAGGAGGGGTATTAGAGTAATAAGATATTGGCTTATTAATTAAATCATTTTGATTCAATTATTAAGTCTTTTATTATCTGTAACTTACTTAAGCTAAACTTTAGGCATATAATAATTAATTCTTGTATTAAGTATTATCATGCAACCTAGGTTTTACCCTATTAGGGTTTTGATCTCCTTTTATAAGGATTAATCTCTTTGTATTTATTCATTCAATTTTGATAATAGCAATCTCTTTTTTTTCTCATCAAGAATGTCTCATCTACGGATTTTACAATTCTGGCCTCCATAGCTTTTTGCTTCTCTCTTTCTTTATGACAGGTGTCTGCATGCAGGTGATTCTTGGGAGTTGTCGGGTTGATCTTTCATCAACTTCAATAGTCTCAAGTCCCAAATAGGATAACAATACCACAAGTCATAACCAACATCTAGGTCAAGGAAATGCCTAAAAGAAAACTATCTCAAAGTGTACCAAGACACAAGTATCATCTAATCCCGAAGGCAAAAAAGACACGTAGGAAAGTGTCATCGCATGAGCCAACTCTAAGGTTACTCTGTCAGCCTCTCTAGACTCTAGCTCCCTAGTGTCTCTATGTGGCACTATTATCCTTTCGCACAGATAAGGCATACTAACAAAGCAAGGTCATAACCAAGCATCATCTCTACTCTCATCCTAGCATGTATTAGCACTTGAAGCATGAGTGAGGAAAAACACTGACTCTTATTAATTCATTTTAAAACCATTTAATGAAATGTTATCACTTATTAAAACAACTTATAATGGGTTACCTAGGTAGGTGTTTTGGGCTATGGCCTCCATTGCAAGCCACTTCCCAATGTATACATAAATTACCTACCTTAGGCTCATAAAAGTACAAATAATAGAATCATAGTTTTCACCTCAGTCCTTTACAAGCAACTGGAAAGTACCTATAAATAAAACACAATAATCACCTCAGTCTTAAAAAAGCAACTGGAAAGCACCTAAAAAAAATCATAACAATCACCTTAGTTGTATGCAAGCAGCTAGAAAGCAACAAAAGACAAATCACAATAATCACATCAATCTTATACAAGCAACTAGAAAGCATCCAAAAGACAACTGATTGAAAACTCAAAAGTTACATCATAAAAACACAACATTCACCTCAGTTATATACAAGCAACTAGAAAGTATTAACAAACATTGATCAAAACTCATCATAGACAACACGTGAGACATCACCATAGTCAAGTATAAAAGATCATGTACATAACATCATCACAGAACAAAAAACCCCAAAGCCTCTAGTAAATATCTGAATTGGTCAAAGTACTAAGTCAAAACCCAAAACCCACAGTAGTAAACCACACATCACATAATGTAAGTACAAAAGTAGCTTTCATAATTCATTAGGTTATAAAAACATTAAAGTTCAATTTTTACTATGATTTCAAGTTTTTGTTTTCATTTTCATTTTCAAGACACAAAACTCGATATTTAATCAGGGTTTTTAGTTTTTATAGTTTTCATAGAGTTATATCTGACAAAATATCTGAGTCCACAAGAATCCTCAAAAGACTTCATAATTCATTAAAAGTTGTTTTGAAAATAAAACTCCATTTTAATATAAAAACAATGAACCTATCAGTTCAATAACACCAATATCCATTTAAAACACTCTAATCAAAATATCATTATACTTTCTAAATTTTATGGATAACCTTACAACCACACTTTTAATAATTATTATTAAAATTAAATAACAATTATTAACTATCATTATAATTAAATTATCAAAGTAATAATTTATTAAATTATAAATAATAAATAACATTAATCTCTTAATAATTATACTTTCTAAATTTAATATAATAAAATTTATTAAATTTATTAATAATACTTAATATCAAACAAAGTATTAATCAATAATTTAACAAACTAAATTAATAAATAAACTTTTTTTTTTAAAGTGTTTTAAGCCCGCCAGCTATCAGGAGGAGAAGAAGGGGGATGGTGGCCCCCACCCACCAAAACATTTAATTTAATTTTTTGATAAACCAAAGACAATGAAAAGGAAAGGAGGAGGGAGGTGGGGTTGGGGACTGGCCTCCCCATAAAAAATTAATTTTTTTTTAAAACAAACCATACACAACACTCCTCTGTACAAAATCACAGAGATTAAAATAATTTATTTTCAATTTTATAAATGTTGTTTTACATTAAAACAAACAAAACAAAGCCCTCACAATAACCTTGCAATTTTAAACTATAAATATATATATTTATTTATTTATTTATTTATTTATTTATTTATTTATTTATTTTATTTTTTATTTTTTATTTTTAAATCTTTGAAATAAAAACTAGCATAGATCTAATAGAAAAAATAAATAGGAACTGTCAAATTTGTAGAGTTTAAATCTTTGGTATTCCTTTTATTCAAACCTAAGCCTGAATTCAACGAACTAAATATGAATTCCCAAAATTTACTTAATAAGGGTTTCAATCATCAATTTGTATACAGACATTCTCAAAAAGAAAAGCAATAAACTCACAACAAGGGTTTCAACCCAACTTAAATTCTGAATACAAATCCACAAATATGGAGAAGACAAATATTTCAAAGGATGAATCTACTGCACAAAACCCACAAGATGCTACCTAGATCTAATGCTAAACAACTGACTGCACAAAACTTGCAAGCAATTCCCTTTTCCTTTGAAACCCTCTTCTCAAAAATTGGCTCCTCCAAACCTCAATATTGAGAAATGAGCTCTAATTTCCTATTAAAGAGCTTTCCCCAAATTAGGGCTTTGATTTTGCAATCACACAAAACCCTTTTCCTTTATTATTTTTATTATATTTTAATTTCATGCACAACCTTTTTGCAATTTAATTAAAACACCTTTATTAAATCAATTACTTTCTCTCTTTAATTAATTCACGAGATTTTTTTTAATAATATATTTATTAATTCAATTAATAATATTATTTAGAGTTTATTTTAAAATCAAACTCCTAAATAAATTATTATTAAATTAAATAAATATAAATACACCAAAATTTGAACTTTAATTAAATCTTTAAATTTAATTCTTTGATTTAATTAATTTCTCAATTAATTAAATATAATTAAATATTGAATTTCCTTTATAAAATTTCCATTAAATTAAATCATTAAATTATCTTTTAATTTGATTTAATTATAATAGAAATCACAACAAGCCCACAAGACTAAATACGAGAACTCAACTAAAGACAAAGAACATAATCAAACTCCGGGTCAAAATTAAGAATTCACATCACTTGACGAATTCAAACTATTAAAAATATCAAATACTTGTCCTACTTTCTAGGATAATTATCTCCCCACTTTTATCATTGGGATACTATGATAGGGCACACTCATCCTGGCAATTCAGGGAAGTTGATGCTCGGTACCTACAATCTGCATAAAATCCACACATGTACATACACATATAGTCTAAACTAAATAGGAAATGGTGGGGAGTGGTGCATCATGTGGATCCTGACTAGCAGGTGGCTATGATTCCCTCCCTCAACCACTTCAGAAATGTCAATCATAAAGTAAAGCAAACAAGTACACCATACACATGCAAGTATAGGGCAAATAACCATAGAACTGCATATAAATCATTCCTCTAACTAACATCATGAAATAACTAAAATCACTATACAAACATACATATATCATCATCAAAATAATCCTGAGAACATTAAATAACTAACTCATCACATGAATCAACCGAGTATGAAACAACATCTAATCAAATCTAGTAACCAAATACCGATAATTATAAAATATAATCATAAAACATGCCTAAAAGAATCTGACAATACGACAAGAAAAGTCAACTAGGGGTAGGCATTACATATGCACTTTTTCCTCTTACTATAATTGTACGGTCAATGAAGACCTCATCCCTTACCTCAAAATATTGTATCTCTGAATAAAATATAGATCTATAAAATTATCTAACAATGCTCCTTAGATATAAACTTGAATCCTTTGCTCTAAACCTATATCTTCATAGAAGAAGGAGAGAAAATAGGTTGGTGGGGAGGGGCTTGCCTCAATCAATCTCTTGTTGAGGAATAAACATTAAATCAAAATGAAGATAGATAAATGAACTCTAACACGTATTATAATAAAATATAGCATAGTATAATATCATAGCAATGTTGATGCAATTATGTTAAATACATGATCAAGTCTAATAGTTTTGAATCAACACAAAAACCAAATAAAAACATGTAAGACAAAACCTCATGAATTTAGATTCTTGTAGTATGCCTCAATGATTAATTCTTGTAGAAATTTGAGTCTCATCTTTGATGGCCAACTCTATAATGAAGATAGATTTAGGAGGAAGAATGCATGATGGTTGTTGAAGATCTTGAATGCTTGAATGAAGAATACCTTGCTTTCTTTCTTGAGAAATCTTTGAGTTTACTTTGAGATATTGATCATGGAGACATTACATGGAATGTGGATGTAGAATGGATGGCCAAATGAGGGGAGAATGCCTTGTTTTATAGCAATTTTAGAGCAAATCTCAAGAATGGTCAACTCGAGAGAGAAGGAAAAAATAATATTTGGCATCAAGCCTTTAATTTATTTGGGGAAACACCTAGGTAAGGGACAAGCTCATCCCTTACCACCTAGGGAAAATGGACCCCAAAATGGGTTTTGTACCCAAGAAACATTGTGGGAATAGAGGGAAAATATGGATATTTTAGGGAAATGGATAAAAATGCATTTAAAATATGATTTATGTGGTTGGGGGAATAAATAGAAAGCTATGAATAGATAATGGTGCCAACATAGAGTTTTGATAAAGGTTGGAAGAAGAAAGGACCTCAATTTAAGTAAATAAATGTAAGAGAAAGGCCTTAATATACCAAACCATAGTAAGGAGGGTTAAAAGGTCTCAAATGAAAGTTTTTCCATTTTACCATAGTGTAATATGATAGAAAAGATATCACATATAAAGTAAAAATAATAATAAATGGAATAATTAATGATACTATCAATGATTCTAAATGATTAACATTTCTCTTCAAGGTATGAAATGAATTGTTAAGCAGTGACATTCATATCTTGCATGAAACAAAATATCACATACCAAAAAGAAGAATTTATCATAAAACAATACAAATCCATACCCTTTTAGGGCATAACATAATTTATAATAAAATATGTTAGTATTTTTCATTTAGAAATTATCTCACATCAAAAATGAATGTGTCTGAAAATAATGGAAACTACAAAGTAGCAAAAGGAAAGAGAAAGAATACCATGTTATACCTACTTAGCACGAAGTCCAATGATATGAATTTTAAAGTAAGGAATAATTGTAAAGAGAATGTGTATCTCAATAAATGGAAAGGAACTTGTATAATTAATCCATACATGAAAGGACTTAAAATGGATAATTGATCCTTGAGGAGAAGAAAAATGAAGAGGTGATATAAAACCTAAAGAAAAAATCTCTTATAAAAGGCATACCATTGTAAAGAAAGGATAAGGTTGCAATGGGGGATATAAATATACTTGTATAAGAAATAAATACTTGGAAAATGGAAATCATCATATAAAATATGCAAACCCACAAAGGATATTGGATGTGCAAAGAAAGAAGAAATATGACATATTAAGATTACAATATGGATACAAAATATACACTTTCTATCCAAAAAAGGATAAAATGTGTACTAAGAAGGTACATGCTAACAATGGAGAAAATTAGATCTCTAAATGAATAAATAAATGATGAACCTTTCCCCCTATTTAGGGGGAAAATGGCATCAATGAATCTAATAATGAAAACTAGGTATGACAAGTTTCACACTTTCCATCTAAGCCATTCAATACAAGAGAAAGAGGGGATTCCAAGATTAAATCTCAATATGACCTAGGTTAGATAAAAAATGACCCAAATATGGTAAGGGATGTTGAATGCTAAACCCAAGTTATATTAAGGAAGTACACTAGCAAGGCCTCTTTTATCCAATGTAATTTGATTATAGATATGTGACTTAAATTCAAATTTTAAAATTATTGATTATATTGAAAGTGTAAGATAGGTCTAGGTACCAAATGTGTGCAATCAACCTAACTAATAAAATAGATCTATTGTAAAAGTTCAAAAAAATGATGAAGTACTTACCTCAATATTTGCAATGGAATGACTTTTTGCTCCAAAAATCACAAATCTAAAACTGTGACTGAACTTCTAACTATGAATCTGTGATTGCAATTGAATAAATAGAAAAAAAAAAAAAAAAATCTCAGGCCTTAGGAAGATGGTGACCTAGTGCAACATGTTTTGGATGTTTTACGATGAAGTTACTATGTTCTTGGGACACTGTAAGAAAGTTTACCCAAGTTCTTGGGAAATGTCTCGAGGAGTAATATTCATATCTATGGTCATCAAATTGATAGCCATTAAGTTTGTTATAGAATAGGTATGTGTGGGTGGCCATAAATGGGTTTCCCTTAGTTAAGCCCACATTTTCATGATTTCCACCTCTACAAATAACTATTAAACATAATGTTGTGTGTTTATGTAGTGCTTATGAATCATAGATTGTAGATCTAGAATGCTAAGAATCTACTCAATCGGTGAAACCTTAGCATGTAAATGTGTTTTTAAATGTTAATGTATACAAAATATGGAGAGAAGGTATTTATTAACATATAATAATTATAAGTTATTTTTTAAAGAAAATTTTAAATAGCCTATATATATATATATATATATATATATATATATCCACCTCTACAAATAACTATTAAACATAATGTTGTGTGTGTATCTAGTGCTTATGAATCATAGATTGTAGATCTAGAATGCTAAGAATATACTCAATCGGTGAAACCTTAGCATGTAAATGTGTTTTTAAATGTTAATGTATACATAATATGGAGAGAAGGTATTTATTAACATATAATAATTATAAGTTATTTTTTAAAGAAAATTTTAAATAGCCTATATATATATATATATATATATATATATATATATATATATATATATATATATATATATATATATATATATATATATATATATATATATATATATATATATATAAAAGGGAAAGTTACCTTTGTTGAAGCTCATTTGCAACATTTTCTTAAATGTGAAGAAGAAGAAGAAGAAGAAGGAAAAATATGTCAAGGAAGGAGGAACTATTACTGATGTAGATGTAGGTGCTCCTATAGGCACTAGTGGATGGTGGAGAGCTAGAGATGGTAGGTCTTAATGTTCATTCCCACTTCCTTACATTTTCATTTTAATTTTGTATTTTATGTATGATTAGGAAGCTATTATGTATACTATAAGGAGTAGTTTTTGATGATTAGGCTAGGAAGTTCACCTATTCCCAAAAAGTTGATGTGTCCCTAGGAGGTTAACCTATTCCTCAAGGTGAAAGTTGACCTCTTCCCAGGAATGCAACCTCTTCCTACGAAGTTGACATGTTCCAGAGATAGGTTAGAGTGTAGGTTTATATGTTAAGAATTTATATTTTGATGTTGTGTACTAATTGAGATCCATCATGTTCCTATTGAAGGATTTATTGGTGATTAGGGAGTATTACATGTCAAATGTTATGATATATGTTCTAAAGCATATATAATAACTAGGAGTAGAGGAAACATACATTATAAAAGATGTTGGACTCTACTAGGTAGCTCAACTATGTCATATTCATTTTTACAAGACTATGCTACTAGCATTGATGGAGAGATAGGATGAGGATAAATGCTCATCACATCTACTTTTTGGGGAGATAATTGTCACCTTGGAGGATATCTACTCGACCTCACATCTTCCAATCTAAGGATCAATGGTTAGACCATGACTTAATCATTCTCCAATAGAGATCAAAGAAGACTTTGAATATTGTATGGGGCTTCCATACATAGATAAGGAAAGACCACATTAGGTGAGCCTGAAGGGTATCCTACTTTGACAGATTCATTTGTTGAGGAGGCTCATACTTTGTACCAATTCCATAACAGTGATTCCCAATATGAAGGGAACCATCTTCTACACTCATCTTAAACATGTGGTTTGACACATGGAGATAGATTTCACATTATATGTGTGGGATTAGAGCACTCTCATGCACCTTTACTATGAGATTAGGAAGTTTGTCAGATATCAAAGGCATATCCTAATAATGTGAACACTCTTACAAAATGGGCCTTTTGAGCACTTTATGATGGGGACACAACCCAAGAATAGAATGGAACCAACAGAAAGGGAAAATTATATTAACTGAGAAAATAAGCTAGTACAAATAGTATAGAGAAAATAAACTTTAGAACATGCCCTAAGGGCTTACAATAGCATAAATCTGGAGAATATTTCTCCTTTTAGCACCTCCTCTCAAACTCCACTCCGAACTGCCTTTTACAATGCCAAAAATCTCCTTAAATAGACCCCGGAGGGTTAAGGCCTAGGAGTACATTCTAGAAAGTGCTAGTAGGCATCCACCGATGAAATAGAAGGTTCTGAAAGCTGCGTTAGAAGTTGGTGTAAATCTAGAAGAATCCAGAAACGGTAACCGAACTTTCGGGAGGCATAACTTTTGAACCGTAGCTCCGATTGACTAACTGTTTACATTTTCAGAAAGCTCTCGAAGCGTTCTATAGCCCTATGGACAAGCTTTTCTCATCCCCCATTTTTTGACCCTTTTCGAGGTCATTTAATTCCCCAAACCTGACTTTGAAGCATTCTTAGGAGGTCTCCAAAACCCAAAAAACTATAATAACTTTCAAACCGTGGGGCCTATTGACCTGATTCTTTTTTTGGAATGCTCTAAATCATGATTACATTCATCTGGCCAATTCACGCCTTCTAGTTTTCTAAAATGATGGCCTAAATACATGCTCCTATTTTTTTGGGATTTTCAAACGCACTGATAGTTGAACTATGAGAGTTGGAACCTTTATTTGAGCCAAATGGGTATCCAAAAATGTAAAGACATAAAACAGAAACTAAGTCTAAGTACATTTTTTTGGGTGACACAGGATTGCCCTTATACCTCTGGATGCTCTTGCATCACTTTATATGTAATAGGCTCATTAGATGTCTTGCACATACACTAACTAAGTCACCAAGACTATTTGAATATACATTGGGCCATCCTTGGTAGTTCGATGATGTTTTATACTAGAGATTTAGACTAGACCAACTACTAGGTGTTGAGGTTGTATGGAGACCTTACTTTCATATGTTAGAATAGTTAGACTCAACAATGAAGTTGATATGGATGTAGAGATTTAGACTAATAGAGATGGATTTTTCTAGAGGCCTCTAGTTCCTTACTATTATGACACAGTGATGCAAGAGTTTGGTCTTTGATGGGGTCTTTTGGAATAGGTACCTTGATATACATATGAGAAGAGAATCATTGGGAGACCTAGGACCATACCTTGATCAATTATTGATGATATAGAGTAGATAAACACTAAGATCCTAAATTATTTCAAGGTCCCTCCTATAGCCATGTAGGAGTTTTAAGGGACGACTTGTAGTATATCAGTGTATAGTTTATGTGACCTTTGTTTTTTTTATTAAAGAATTTTATCAACAGGAAAAACCAAGAAGAGAAGAGTATAAACAGATTGGTCATCAAAACCACATAACTTTCTAACCAATACCAACAATAACTTATAGTTTCTAGATTATAAAAAGAGCAACACTTATGGATTATTTAGAGGTAGCTTAAAATGACAAAAATCCTGAGCACTAGAGAAAATATTTGTTGATGGCTATAATTAACATATGAACTCAAACTATTATCTATAATATTGACATTAGGATCAATTATATCTTTGTTTCCATGATCCATATACTACTCTAGGTTCAGTCTATGATTTTCATCAAACATATTAGTGATATCTTTACTTGCAGCATGGTCCCCTTCATTGATAGACAACTCTTGATTCAACCTCGGGCTCTCTTGGTTAATCCTGGAGTCATTATGAATAATTATTTTAGATCCCTCATAGGCTTTAAGGTCCTTGTTGAATATGACCAAAGCTCCATCCCTTAATAGTGAGTTGAATCTTTCTCTTGAGATTCCTAAAGTGACAGTAACTTATGACATAATATAGAAATGTGGGAGTTTATAATTAGACTCAATAAGGTCTCGCTTCCTAATTTGGAAAATGTTCTCATTCCTCTATTGCCAAATGCACCATAAAATATGAGTAGTGAGAAAAAATCAGAATTTGTTCAACTTATCATCAAAATCAATCAAAAAACCATCCAAAAAAATAGTATGTGTAGTGTTCCAATTGAAGAATGAACCAAAAAATAAAGACCAAATCTTTCTGGAAAAGGGACACTCAAAGAAAATATGTTGATAAGACTCTTGGTATTTGCATAAAGAATAAACAATAGGATAAAGGCTACCATTGGAGAAAAAAGATCTCATAGTAAGTTTTTTGAGCAAGAGGAACCATCTAAAGCAAACAATTTTAGGTTATATAGGTGAGTGCCAAAAACATTCGAAGATAAAGATTCATCTTGAATTCAACAAGTTACATCTCCATTTATTATTAATGTGATCAATGATTCCCAAATCTTTTTTGAGCATATTATAGATGTGTTTTCTTTTGCATGCAATAAACTTTCTACCATCTTCACATTTCACATATACCATCATTTGCTGAATTTTCATCTTCTTACCTGGGAAAAACTTGCCAACAACTTTAGCAATCAGACTATAAGTATTTTTTTGAGCCACAGGAATGTTATACATGTTACTAGTAAACTCCCAAGACCCCTTATGCTCATCAACCAATATATCTTGAATGAGGGAAATGCCTTTTTTAATGCCAAAGTTTAGTCAAGAAGCATTGAGTAACAACACAAGAGGCTTATTGTTAAGATAAATGCCCCACTAGATAGACATGTCCTCAATATATAAATAAGGATATTTCCCCATAGCATACCTAGAGTAAATCATAGCTTTGACTTGGCACCAAGCCCTCCATATAGAATAAAATGCTTCAAAACCAAACACTTTGATGTCAAAGTCCCCAAAAACTACATCAACGGGAGGGATATTTTCCATTGTTTCCCCTTTTTTGGGACGGAGTTTGAAAAATTATTTGTAATTAGGATTTTCCAAGGCTCATTCCCATTAATTACCTTAATAATCCATTTGAGTATGTAAGCCTCTCAGTCCAAGACCACCAAGGTTCTTGGGTGAGCAACACTAGTTCCATTTTACATAGTGTCTTTTCTTATTACCAATGCCATTAAACCAAAGAGAATTTCTAATGATATTTCCAATTTGTTAGTATGGTATTTTGCAAAAATCCAAGCTGAAGGATAATATATTACATGAGAATATAACACTTTTTGTACAACTTGAGCTCTACCATCAATAGAAAGTAGATGAGTTTGCCACTTAATGTGTTTATTTTCAAAAAAAAAATCCAAGACCACATTTCCCTGATAGAGGGCTTCACAACAAATGGAATCTCCATGTATCTCACCACAATATCAAGCCCAAACCATTTCCAATCCAATTGACCTAGCCATTGAGGAGGCTCAACACTCCACCCTAGAATAGTAGACTTACTAGGAGGAACTTTTTCCCTTGAAGCATTACAATACATCTTGAGCCTGTTAAGATTATTATTAATGTTATCTACATATATCTCCATAAATAAGGAATTATCATATGCATATTATTCAATTACCAACTCTTCATTGTTAGGCAAGGTAATCTCTTTAATTGGAGATCCCATGTCTGGACACTTGAGAATATAGGATAGAGCATCAGCTACTAGAATAAATAGATCTTGAGTCAATGGACACCCTTGTCTTATAGATCTACCTAGAGGTATTGGATTTGAGAGTTTCCCATTGATCTCATGAACAAAAGAGGAGTCTTTAAATAAAATTTTAACCCATTTGCAAAAGTAAGGAGGAAAACCAAGAGCATGAAGCATATTGATAACAAATTGCCATTCAATAATATCATATGATTTCACAAAATTTAGCAAAATCATTGCCACATTTTGCCCACTCATCATAGCCTAATGCATGCCTTCCCAACTAGTAATGAGGTTATCCAGAATCAATCTCCCCTTTATAAACCCATTTTGAGTAGAAGTGACAATATGTTTGAGATAACCTCACAATCTTCTAGCCAAAATCTTGGTAGTGATCTTATAAGAGATATTTAATAGAGTAACATGCCTCCAATTTTGTAATAGAAACTTGTCCCTACTTTTGGGAAGTAGTTTAATAATCCCTCTATTCAAATTAAACCCTAAAGAGCCAAACTCATATGCATATTCATACATATTCATCAAATCTTCAACAATCCATTATTTGTTCTACTTATAGAATTTAGTTGTAATCCCATCTATAGTGGGGTATTTACCATTTGCTAGAGATCCAATGGCTTCATCTATCTCTCCAATGTCAATGTCCATCTGGAGAGCCCTGAATTTCTCCTTGGATACTTTTCTTGGAATAATTTTAAGACATTGATCCATAACATAAGTGTTGCTATCCTTCATCTCTAAAGAAAAGAGGTTTTTATAAAAGCTAACAAAAGTCTTCATTATCTCAAAGTTGTCAGTAGTATAACCATCTATCTCTTGAATCCCTCTGATTTCCTCCCTTGTTCCTTTTGCCCTAATCAAACTAAAGAAGTACTTAGCACCTTTATCCTCCTCTCTGATCCAATTAACTTTGAACCTAACTTTCATCCCTTTAATCTTGAAAGTTTAGATTCTTCTCAAACCATTTTTGTCTTGGATCATCTCATTTTGAAGCTTGTTATCAAATTTGTGTATTTGCAACTCTTTCTTAATATCAACTATTCTTTTCTGATAAAAATTTTCCTCCTTCATTCTGTTATGGGCTTCATTAGTACCAATAATTTGGAAAAAATTCTTCCAAACTTCCACTAGATGATCCCAGATGATAACTGGGGATTCCCCTGCTAAAGAGATTTTTCTAGACATGTGGCAAATTTAATTGCCTCTTTAGAATCTTCCACTTTTAGCAAGGAGGTATTAAGTTTGAAGGTCATCATTCCTCTCTTTTTTTGAGTCCTTCTTAGGGGAATTTTTTAGACTAATGCAAAGCATGAATGGGAGAGTGGTTAGATATACTTTCTAGAGTGACACTAACTGAATTTATACCAAGCTTATGGAAAAGATCAAACATCAAGGAATTGAAATAAATTCTATCTAATCTAAAATAAATTCTACTCATGTTAGATTTATTTTTGCACCAAATGAACCATATATTATCATATTCGTTTCTCAATCCCTCAAGAGGATCTCTTAAGTTGATTTTTTTTTGAATTTATTCCAAAAATAGAATTCATTCCCCTTCGAATCATATTTATTCACTCCTAACTTATCTTGTCTATTCTCAATCATATTAAAGTCCCCTATGAAGGACCAATAAGCTTTAGGGAGATTAGTAGAGACCCACTCCCATAGAGAAGCTCTCTCTCTATAATTATTGGGTGTATAGACATTACGAATTCCCATGTCAATATTATGGAGTTTGATGATCACCTATATGACTCTCTAGCAAGGTGACATACCTTTATTAATGATATGATTTTCCCATTGTGGACCAATCAACACAGCCACTCCCCCTTTTCCTCTATTATGGTTAGAGTAGAAAATGTGGTTTTTTTCCAAAGGAACTTGAGGGACCTATAAGCTTGGTATCTTGCAACTTTAATTTCTAAGAGGCAAATGATAACTTTATCTGCAAGTTTATTACACCATTTCCTTACAATGTATTTTATGTCATGCATTTCAAGCCATTAACATTCCAATTGTAGATGTTCATCGTGATTATTGAAAGGATATGTTGTGTTGTGTGCTACATAATCTATTAAATCACTGTGGTAATTTTGTTTTCTTTTCTTTTTGCTTTAACATTGTTGGTTCTTTCATATGTTTTCCTTTTCTTTTTCCCAACAACATCAAAAAAACCATCCTCTCTCCCTTTCATGTCTGAATATAAGTTTTGGGTAGTGTTAACCTATGATTGTTCTCAACGTGATTTTCATTATTACTATCCTTCTACTTCTTAGTATGTTGTTCTTTGACTTTCAAAGCTAGAATGTTTTCATTAATACTTTGAAGTGCTATATGTTGGACATTTAGCTTAACTACCTTGTCTTCATTCATTTTTTCTCTTGCAACTTGAATAAACATTGGTTGATTAGAAGATTGGTTGTTATTATTATTGATTTCATCTTGGTTAGTCAGTCTAACATCAAATTTTTCTTCAAACAACGTATTTGTAAGAGACACAAACTTGTACAACTTATCATCCACCACATCCCTCACAGTGTCAATCTTTCTGCTTTCAAATGTATTTTTGTTATCACCTCCTTTAAGATTATCTTTTTTTCCTAGGATTATTGTTACCAGAATTAAAACCTTGGTCATAATCTAGGTTAGGGTTATCATTGTTAAACACTTTGAAGATGTTTTTAAGGAAGAGGTATGTGACCTTTTTTGTTAGATCTCTCTCTCTCTCTCTCTCTCTCTCTCTCTCTCTCTCTCTCTCTCTCTCTCTCTATATATATATATATATATATATATATATATATATATATATATATATATATATATATATATTTATTTATTTATTTATTTATTTATTTATTTATTTATTTATTTATTTATTTATTTATTTATTTATTTATTTATTTATTTATTTAATAGAGTTACAATTTTACTATCTCCTTTTACTATTTCTATAATTAATCTATTTACATGATTAATAACATAAAAAAACATGAAATGGTGGCAAAAAGATATGCACTCACATTTTAAAGCATGACATTTAATATTATACATCACATTTGAGAAAACATATACAATAATCAAAAGAAAAATTTGAGCACATAGGATAAAGTATGGATAAATATTAAAGGATCATAATAACACAATTATGCATAATATTAATAGGTTCCTCATGAGACACACCATTCATATCATAAATTCTATATACACTAGATCCATACACTTCTATGACAATATAAGGATCTTTCCAATTAGGACTACACTTTCCTTTTTAACCAAGTAGGTCATTCACATTTCTCAACTTTTCATAGAGAATTGAATCACTGAATATTATACATCACATTTGAGAAAACATTAACAATAATTAAAAGGAAAATTTAAGCACATAGGATAAAGTATGGATGAATATTAAAGGATCATAATAACACAAATACATAATATTAATAGGTTCCTTAAGAGGCACACCATTCATATCAGAAATTCTAGATCCATACACTTCTATGACAATGTAAGGACCTTTCCAATCAGAACTAAACTATCCTTTTTAATCAAGTAGATCATTCACATTTGTCCACTTTTCATAGAGAATTGAATCAATAATTGAGAAGGAGTGTTCACTCACTTTACCATTATACCTTTGTTAATAGATTTGTGATAGGTCATGATATCTTTTAAAGTGATAACATGTTGTATGCAAGAAAACCTACCTATTGGAAGCAAGAGAAAACAAGCAAATGTTAGCTACAATAGAATCTATCAAGTATTCAAAATAAAATGAAGCATAACTAACACTTGCTTGAGTTTTGCAACTCAAAGCAACCAAAAGACTGAGTCCTCATGCAACCTCAAATAGCTCAACAAAGGCACCCATGAGAGGCCCTATTGGTGTGCTCTTCCAAAACACAACTATGGTGAATCTCTTGATAGGAAATGCAAATATGAGAATGAACCTATGCTAAATGAGTGGAGAACACCTCAAACAATGGCTATGGAAGCAACCATGTTTGAGAGCATTCAAAGGATATGGAGATGGATGCAAGAAAAAAAACTAATCTAACAATGCAAGATGAAATGAAATCTATCAACTACCAAAGGGGTTAGTAACAATGCAACTATGAAAATCACTAAGAGCTCTAGCAACAAACTAGCATGATAACAATGCATATGAGGGAGATGAAAATGCTTGAGACAAGGGCCCTATTTATAGGCTTGAGAGAGGCCTTGGTGAGGTGGCATCTATGTGGCATCCACATAGGTGCCACAAGGGAGACATGTAAGCAAGTAATGCAAGTGGTCAACATTCAAATTTTGCTCACACATTTGTGAGCAAACTTGAAGAAAGGAGTGGGGAACAAAGGTGTAAGAGGTGTGGAAGGCATGAGGGGTGTGGAAAGTGTGAGGGTTCCTCACACATGTGTGAGCACACACTTAGGATTAAAAGGGGGTTTAACAAGGTGTTTAGGATAATTAAGTGGGATTAAGTAGTGGTTAGGCTTAGAAGGATGAAAGTGATGGTTGTAGACTAGGTTTTAGGCTAGGTTTAAGATCAAATTAAATAAGATTTAATTTAATCATAAGTTTAGAAAATTTAATGGAGATGGAGGGAATTAAATAAATAGCATTTATTTAAAAGGGGATTTATGGAGAATCATGTATTAAATAAATTTAACACATTAGCGATGGAAGTATTTAAATTAAATTTAAATACATAAGGAAAGTGAACTTATTTAATTAAATAAATTTAATTAAATAAGTAGAAGAATATGATGAATATAATTAATTAATAATTAATTAATTATAATGTCAAGGAAAATATTAAATAAATTAATATAGCTTTTTAGGACAATTTTAAGTGTCTACACATGTTTCTCATTTAACATCTCAATCTCTTGGAATCATTGCTCTCTAACGAAACTCTTAAAGAAGGAATTTCTATCTCTAAAGGAATAATTGCATCTATTCCATAAACCAAATTATGAGGTGATGTTCTAGCCACAGTACAAGCACTCATTTTATAAGCTCATAAAGCATAGATTAATTGTGTCTAAAATTCCTTAGCATGCTTATCAACAATCTTCCAAACGATTTTCTCCATAACCTTATCAGAACCTTCATCTTGACCATTAAATTGAGGAAAGTAACAAGTAGAGAAATGTTGATAACTGTGATATTTCTCTAAGAAAGCTATCGCTTATTTGTTTTTTTATTGACTTCCATTATAAAAAATAATCCTCACGGGAATACCAAATTGTGTTATGATATTTTAAAGAATGAAATCATAAATAACCTATGAAGTAATCAAACAAAGAGCAACAACTTTAACCCACTTAGTAAATTATTTGGTAGCTATAAGGATATATGTGTGTGTCGTTGAAGAGGGGTAAATATTACCAATGAGATCTAGACCCCAAACACTAAAGGTATGGGTGTGATATTGTGAATGCAATGCATAAGCAGTAGCGGGAATCAAATTTGTATGATGCTAACATTACAGGCACTTTTTGACACAAGCAAATGAATCTCGGTCATAGTTTTCCAATAGTACCCTGTGTGAGAGGGTTTTTTAACTAATTATTTTCCACAAAAATGCCCCCCACTAGATTTGGCATAAGATTCTTGTAAAGCCAAAAGGATTTCATTTTCACCAAGGCATCTAAGCAAAAGGGCATCATAGGAATGCTTATAAAGAACATCCTAATGAATGATGTAATGAATTGTGAGATTTTGGACTCTATTTCTAAAATTCCTAGTTGTAAACTTATAAAGTGAACCATCTATTAAATAATATTGTGTGCATATGTAGTGCTTGTGAATCCTAGATTGTATATCTTGAATGCTAAGAATCTACTCAATTAGTGAAACCCTAGCATGTGAATATGCTTGTAAATGTAAATGTATGCAAAATATGGAGAGAATGTATGTATTAACATCTAATAATTATATGTTTAACATTTTAAAGAAAATTCAAAAAGTAACCTAAATAATTTTATGTGTGTGTGTGTGTGTGTGTGTGTGTGTGTGTGTGTGTGTGTGTGTGTGTGTGTGTGTGTGTGTGTGTGTGTGTGTGTGTGTGTGTGTGTGTGTGTGTGTGTGTGTGTGTGTGTGTGTGTGTGTGTGTGTGTGTAAGGGAAAGTTACCTTTGTCTAAGCTCATTTGGAACATTTTCTTAAATGTGAAGAAGAAGAAGAAGAAGAAGAAATATTTTGAGGAAGGATGAACTATCACTCGCATAGATAGGTGATCCTATAGGAACTAGCAGATAGCATAGAGATGGAGAAGGTAGGTCTTAATTTATGTGTTAGCTTCCTTATATTTTCCTTTTAATTTTGTATTTTAGGTAGGTTTTGGAAGTGGTTTTTGATGATTAGGCTAAGAAGTTGACCTATTCCCATAATTTGACATGTCCCTAGGAGGTTGACCTATTCCTCAAGGTGCAAGTTGAACTCTTCCCAAGAATTTGACCTCCTCCTAAGAAGTTGACATGTTACTAAGATAGGTTAGAGTGTAGATTTATATGTTAAGAATTTCTATTCTGATATTGTGTACTTATTGAGATCCATCATGTTGCTATTGAAGGAGTTATTGGTGATGAGGGTGTTAGCCCCAACTGATAATGTAATTAATACTAGGAGATTGTTAGATGATGCTATGATGTAATGTATGTAAAATAGTCATATCACTTGTTATGTTATTATTGACGTCAAAGTCTTAGTTGGCTAGACATTATGCTAACTTAGTTAAGTACCATATGAATTACATTGATGAAGAGGATTTGAAGAAAGTATGATAAAGAGAGAAGTGATATGTAAGGTACTCAATGGGTTACTTTAATGAGTTGGAAAATGATAATGTATTATTGATTTGATTATTTTACAATCATGTATTGTTGTAATGTATTGAAAGACACAAGCTTAACTGAGTGACAAGGCTAATGAAGCTAGACTATATTCACTAAGTGAACACAATATTTCTTGAGTGATTGGAAAGGAAAAAGGAGAAATAAGTATTTTTTGGTAGTAAAATAGAAGCACTTTAATAGGATGTAGGCCTCCACTTTACACAACACTCAGCCATTCAAATATGTGTGTTTGAGGAAAGAGGGGAATCTCTAATATGATCCACTTATGATCCAAATTAGATTAGCTAGGACCCAAAGGAAGAAGGGTTCTAATGCTAAATCTAGATTGTAAAGAGGAATGAAATACCAAGAAAGACACTCTCTTAAGCCCTTGATAGGATAATGTGAATGTGAAATTGAACTAATTTCTTAGGAAATGTAAATCTAAATATTATGTGATTACAATTAGCCCAATTAAGATGTAAATCTAGGGTAAAGATATGAAATGAAATGAAATGTAAAAGACTCACCTTCAAATGCATAGAGGAAGATATGTTTTTGCTTGATAACTTTCAAATTTGAATCTTTTTTGAATTTTTGTCTGCAAATCCTAGAATGAAATGACAGAAGGGAAAAAACCCATAAATATCCCTAGAATCTAAGACTAAAGGAGTAGGTCAATAAGAAAGGATGTCCTACAACTAGGTTGACATAGTTTGCAACTCTGAAATTGACAACTCCAAAAAGCTTGTGAATAGCAAGTTCTAGATCTGCAATTCTTTTTGCTCCAAACCTGCAAATCACCACAGAAAGAAAGGTTTGGGGGTTGGGGTTTGATGAGGGCTTGACTTGGTCAAGCCCTAGGTTAAGGAATTATTCATAAATGAGATGTATAAATGTAAAGGACTATAAAGAAAAAGATAAATGTTAGGATTCACCTTTCCCATGTATATGTAATCTAGATCTTGAATTAGGAATGTAGGATATATCCACTCCTTGCAATGGATCTATCATAACATTGTCATGGTGCCATGGATATGGATATGCATAAATAAAGAGTATGAATTCTTCAATGCATATCTCCTCCCTCGATGGCCAAAAATATGATAGATCTTGAAGGGGAAATTCTCACAAAGGATTTTCTGATGCTAGATAGAATCTCCTTGCTTGAATGCTTGAAAAATTCTTGAATGTTTGAGTTCCTTGAGTCAAAAAGGTAGAAAATATTTAGAGCGAAGAGATTGAGTGATCTAATGAATTCCTCAATGAGATGTGGATGAGATATGAAAATGAGGCCTCCAAGTCTTTGTATATATCAGTTTTTGAGTGGGAAAAAAATACAAGTCAACAAGATAATGATCATTAACTAATTAAACCCCCCAAGGAATTTTGGGCCCTAAGATCAAAAAGTGTTGGGGACTAGGTCAACTTGGTTCAACCTAGTATAGGACTATGTTGACTTGGGAGGACTAGGTCAACTTGGTCCAAGAGGATAGGCTATGGGTACCACAAAGAGCCAAGGTAGATGCAAGAGAGATAAGGTTAAAAGATGGAAGAGAGAAGAGGAAAATGAGGAAAAGAAGTGGGCATGAGCATATCCATGGTTTTAAGAGAAAACACAAAGAGGAGGGATTTGAATGGTCTTAAAAGGAAATTTCATCCATTTTACGATGGTACAAGTATTAACCAAGTTCTATGTTGCTCGAGTAAATTTTATGTATTCAAGTAACAACTGGATGAACAAGATTGAAAAATTGGAATTAGAGGATGACTTATGATAGAAATTTGGAAAGTTTGAGATGGTCTAATGCATGACTCAAATTTTGTCACAAGATAAACAATCGAGAAAATTCAAGAAGGATTAGATGATGGAGATTGAAGAAGGATAAGGATGTGCACAAAGTTCTATGAAAGTTATATATTTTGAGTGCCTAAATTCATTGTATGAATTTTTTAAATCTTGAAATTTTGTATGAACCTAAGATCAACAATGGTGATTAAGTGGCAAAAGATAGAAGGATCTAAAAGCTTGAAGATGACTATATAAGGAGGAGAATAATATAGTTATAGGTTGCTAATATTGTGAAATTATTGGTTACTGGTCAAGAGTTTATGATACTAATCAAGAGCTAATAAAGTTTCTATCAATGAGAAGCTATTGAAGGAAAGGAGTAAAGAGTTGAGCTAGGTGAACTGAGCAGGAAAGAGGAAAGATAAGTAGAATTGGTGTAAGTATGAATCATCCAAGTGAATAAAGAAAAGGAGAAAGAGAAAGGAACATAAATCTAAACAAGTAAAAGTAATTTTTATTCTTAATAGATCATTTTCTATTGTTACTATTTAGCCATTATAGTATAAATCATTTAAGAACATAGTGGACCTAAAAGGTCAGTGAAATCCTATATGGTAGCATTGATTAGTGGTGCTGTAAGTCCTTTAAAATAGGGCACTCTTTAGTCTGACACAAGAAGTGATAAGGTCTAGATGATATTTTGTTAAAATCCTCTAACAAGGTCACATTAACAATGTGTATGTAACCTTTAACAAGGTTTTCTCCTAGTAGAGATCACTTTAGAAGAGTGAAATATTTTCAGTTTCTAGTCCCAAGTGGTTTTTCCCTTCACAGGGTTGCTACGTTAAAATATTGGTGTCAAAATTGTGTGAATGTTATTTGTGTTGCAAATTATTTTACATGTTTTACAGTTTAATGAAACTTGGTAATAACTAAGTTATTTAACTGGTATTCAATAATGCAAGAAATAGTGAATTAACAGTTTGAGATATATTAATTGATAGAGTTGACTAATGTTTACATCGAGGGATTTTTGTTGAAGTTTGTGATGTTTAATTGGTACTAAATTGTTTGAAGGGACTATATGATAACTAGACATAACTCATTCACACCCCCACTCTCAGTTATCTAACAATTAGGTATCAGAGCTAGGTGATTAGAGAAAGAACTTCAAAGGAACTTGAGCTAAAGATCAAAGATGTATAAGAGAGAGGTACCAAAGATGAACAAGGAGAAATTTTTGTCATGGCAAGACCAAATGAACTAACATCTTTCTAGTAATGGGAAAATGTCAAAAATTGGTCCCCTGACTTTGAATCCAATGAATGTGAAAAGGAATCACAATAGTCTGATGATTGAGGTTGCATCTACTCTTAATGATGTTGAATTTGATGATACCAAGAACTATGCCAATGCTAAACAAGTGTAGATCAACTGAAGCTAGTACATGGAGGAGATGATAATGTAAGAAGAGCCAAAGCTAAAATGTCTTAGAGGTGATTACAATGACATGAGACTAAAAGAAGGTGAGAATGGTACACAATATGTGAACTAAATCAAGGATGTTGTAAGTACAATTAGAGTTGCTCGAGGAACTATCATGGATTCCAAAATTGTAAGTAAGGTTCTTAGAACTCTTCTACCTACTTATGCTATTATTATTTTTCAATTCAAGAAGAGCTATGCCTAGAAATGATTTGGCATTTAATAGTTTAGTTGGTTGTTTGATTGCATTCAAGTTGATAAATTATGATAATAGTATGGTGACAATGGGAAATGCATTTAAGTCCTCACTAACCATCAGCAATTTAAACAAAGAAAAGTAAAGTAAAAATGAAAGTGAGCCTGACACTGAAGATGATTTGGATGAGCTTGAAGCATTATTTGGAAGAAGGTTATCAAGAGGTAAAGGTAAATAAAAAGGTAAAGTGCCCTTGATCTTTTTTAAATGTAATGAGGTTGGTCACTTTGTTGTCAAATGTCCTAACAGCAGTAAGTTTGATGACGACAAGGAAGTAGTTGAAATGGTTTATGTTGCAATCAAGGAAGATCCAAATGGTGAAAGGTATGAGAATGAAACTGTCATGTAGTTTCATATGTTAGTAATTCATGGATTATTGATAATGGTTTCTCACATCACATGACTAGTGATCTAATTAAGTTTGATAAACTTGAAGAAATTGATGATGGTGGAACTGTTAAGTTTGGTAATGATGTTCCATACTCAGTGAAAGGTAAAGGATCGCTAATGTTGAATGATAAGATCAGATGTGGTGATGCATATTGGGTTCAAGGTCTCAAATATAATATTTGAGTGTTGCACAATTGAATAACTCAGGTCACAAGATGGAATTTGAGAAAAGGAAGGTCAAGATCTTTGATGATGAGGGAAATATGATTGGAATAGGAATACAAACAAAATGTAACTTATTCTATGTTGATCCTATAATTGAGATATGCTTATTAGATAGAGTTGAGGATGTGTGGTTATGGCATAAAAGGTTGTGTCATGTAAACTTTGAGAACATGGTGAAAATCAATAGAAAGAAAAGAGTGAGAGGATTACCGAATCTACAAAAATCAAAAAAAGTGATGTGCAAAGAATGCCAGCTCGATAAGATGACTAAGTCTAGTTTTTCTTAGCATGACACACACTTAATATGATATTTTTAGAAATAGTACATACATATTTATTTGGTCCAATTGGTGTTGATAGTTACTATGGTGATAAATATTTCCTATTGTTTGTTAATCATTATTCAAGGATGATGATTGTAATGTTTATGCAAGTGAAATAACATGCCTTTGATATGTTCAAATGGTATAAAGCTAGAGTTGAAAAGAAAACTAGAAAATCTTTGAAATTTTTAATATCTGATGGAGGTGGTGAGTTTTTTTCTATTGAATTCACTAACCTTTGTGTTGAAAATGGTATCAAAAGATAATTATCTACACTGAGGACACTACAACAGAATGGTATTGTTGAAAGGCTAAATAAATCCATCATGGATTGTGCAAGGAATTTGATGATTGAGTATGAGGTTTCACAGATATTATGGAGAGAATTAATCAATATTGTTGTTTATACACTCAACCGAGATCAATTGAAGAAAGGAACAAACAAGACTCCCTATGATTTGTGGTATGGTCATACACTGAATGCAAGTTATTTCAAAATATTTTGAAGTAGTTGTTGCATTTATAAATATATAAGGAATGGAAAAATTTATGTTAAAGGAGATGAAGATATATTCCTTGGTTATTCATCTAAGATTAAAGCTTATAAATGTTTGAATAAAACTACTAACAAGATGATTGAAAGTGAAAATGTGAGATTTGATGAGTTTGCTAAGAGGAATAAAGTGGAAAGCAAGAAGGAACCTAAAGACTACAATGAGTTTGTATATGTATATGAAGTGTCACCTGATACTCTACTCGAGTTATAGCACAAATCTATTGAGTCACGGATAGTTGCACCTATTAAAGTTTTTAGTTAATTTGGATGTATTTATCTCATATATATTAATATATATAACTATGGTTATATTTATATTTATTATAATTATATTATAATAATATTATAACTATGTTATAATATTAATTATTAATTAACAAATAGACATGTCCCTTAAAAGGGACATGTCTATTCATTGCTTATACTTATTAATATGAGGAGAGTTGCCTTTGGAACACACATACTAGATATAATGGCAGTGCTTAGTACATTTTTAGAAATCCTAAAATTTAACATGGTATTAGAGCAGGTTCCCTACTAGACCTATAAGACCTAGAAATAATTCAAAATTATAAAGAAATTATTGTAATTTGTAGAAAAATCATCTACATTATGAATGAATACATCATGCAGCTAGTTTCAGATAAGGGAGGGAACATCCCTTTAATGAAATATATACACTTTCTATTGAACAAAAAGGTTAAGATGTCAATGTTTCCTATCAATTTTCATATTTGGGGATTACAAATAAAATTGCATGACACAAAAATCAATGAGAAATGTGCAAAAGAAAAATTACATTAATATGTACAATTAATGTTTGTGAAGTATGCATGGACCTTATTGCATTAGAACTCTCCCATTGGAGGAATATGGGAAGCACTTATCAAAGAGGGATTGAACTCGATTGAAGGAAGAAATCATTGATTGGGACAAGAGGCTAACAGGTTGGTATAGTCATCAAGGAATACAAGGAATAATACAACTAAGAGATAGACTTTGAACACACAACTAAAAGAGAGTTAATGGACTAAGATGACAGTCAACATAGGAGTAAATTCTTCAAGTATATCCCTCAAGCAATGCATATGAATCATCAATGCTTTTATATTTTGAATACATTGAGAAACACATTCTCCTACTATAATATCTAAGAAACTATCATGTCAATCATGCTTTGGTGGATATCCATACCTTATTCCAAAGATCCCATGATGGCACGAGCACAAAGGATGATGTTGTTGTAGGTTTTTGAATCAACTAGTCTTAGTTTCTTATCATGCACCTACTACAAACCTCAATTTGGGAAGATGGGCAAATCACATTTAGCTAGCCCATCAATGTGATTGACATTGCACACACACAATGTTGGGGATGGCTAAGAACCACTATTTTGGAACTAATTAAATACGAGTCAACTATACCCTCTATTACTGATATAAAACTATCTATGTTAGTGAAGTATAAAATAGGGTAGCACCTAGATTGAAAAGCGAGAAATAAAAAGGCATTATCACTTTATGAAACTTTAGAAGCAAGGAGAAAATTATTATTGGTGAATAATTAACCCCTTATAAGTCAAATTGAAAGTATAGTGATATCTTTGAGTACTGATCCTATACGACTCACCCAACTTAGAAGTGATGTATCTATGCCAGTAGGGGCACTATCAAATCTATATTATGGTCTACCATTTTGAATATAGAAGACTAAATTAAAACTTCCACTACATGTCAGAGAAAGAGTTATCGTGTTGGATATTGGAGTTGTAGATCATAACCCAAATTGATGTCCATTACAATTGTATACAAGGTGTAATAGGAATTTGTAAAACATAAATCCCACCACCGCTTTAGTGCATATGAGTCATTTATTATGCTCAAATTCTCAGAGCAATGTCATCAATCAAAAATCATGAAGGATAAAGACACCAATTTGAGAAGCCAAATCGAGGTCAACAAGCAAGTGATCGAATTGAGTTTATATAGATGCATCAGATCTTGGCTTCAAAGTCAATGATCATTTATGTTCCATCATTCATATAAAGCTCAGAATGCTAGAAATAAAAAGTGAATTCTAGCGGAGGATATGGTGAAAATAATATTGATCTCCATTGACCATGATGAAGGGAAAATAAATATCATGCAAACAAATTGAAATTCATCTCATCACAAACTAGAGGACAACTAGTGGTTGGTGATTTGGAAACCAAATAAAAAAGATGGGTCATTGACTGATGATGAAATAAAGACCCTAGTACGTGGTGGAACAAGGGATAAGTATGAGTGGCTTAACCAGCACACTCGAATCATTGACTGATAGTGGTTAGGAGTGGGCCCAGCCACTTTTAACCAATACCATGAGACCAATGCATAATAGTGGCCTCAATCTATTGGCTAAGAGTGGTTGGGCCCACTCCTAGCCACTATTAGTCAATGGTTCTAGTGTGTCGGTTAAGCCTAACTGATGATGTAGGTCAACAAGAAGTGATTATGCAATGTTAGCTAGTGGATAAAGATTAGAAAGTAAATTATAAAGGTGGTTAAATTATTTGCTAGCGATATCAAGGTAAGTATAATATATGTGTATTATTGATTTATTTGCAAAAAAAAAAATATGTGGATACATGTAGACATTTATGTAGTAAATAAATAATAAATTGATATTGTAAAGGGTGATATGTAAGATATCAATACTATATTAATTTTATACTTAATATTATAAATTGATCTTTATATTATAGTGAGCTAATATAAATCTTTAGTAGTGGACACATATGTCTTTGATACCATAACATGTATAGATGGAAATAAATAATATATATGTGAGAATTAGACAATATGATTTGTGTTAGATTTTCTTGATAAGGAAGGAATGTAATTAATCATGTATATATGAGCTTGAAGGTTGAAGCATTAATCTATTGGAAATGATAAAGTTGATTAAGTATTGTTTGAAGGGTATTATCCTTTGATTGTAAGAGAATTATTTTATAACTATTATATCTTGAGAACTACCTTCATTTATGTATATAGTTAATCTCTCATTTGTATCTATACATGTACTATAAGAGCTATGGGAATTGATCTTTTCCTCTAATAATGTTATTGCAGGAAAAGAGAGACTAATATCATATTCAAAGGGAATCTAACACTTCTTTAAAGGTAAGGGATCTTAGAAGATTGATGGCTAGAGGGAGTCTAACATGTCCATCTAAAGGAGCATGTATTGGATATGCTTCAACCAATCCTGAAGATCTTGATCATATCAAATTTAGAGAGAGTTTTGACATCATGTAAATTTTTGGTATCATGTGTGTGACTGTGTGATTTTAATGGGTCTACCCCCTATGTACATCACAAGGAAGTGACGACTTCCAAATGATGTCACTTGTATTTGTAGAAGTTATGGAAAGGTGACAATGTTACAATAACTTAATTTTCTATTATGGATATCTTACGATATATGTGCAAACCATGATAGATTATA